>VYZR01123351.1:2664-14073 GCA_013400675.1 Oxylabes madagascariensis
CTTCTGTGGATAGTCTAGTTAGTAACCCTGAATGGATCTTTCCCAAGTAAATTATTTCTATTGAGCCTTTGTAAACTTCTTGCATTGCCTGAGAGTCACACAGATCAGTTACCTGTTGTGTGAGCAACCACACCCTCTGAATTGTCTGTCTTCTTCAGAGGGAACAGACATCTGTTGTCAGGTCAGTGTGGTATTTTGGGAGATGTTGTTAGGAAACAGTCTGAAACTCACTGATTATACTTTTACAGATGAAGGAAGGAGTAGATGTAGCTCCACACTCAAGAACACTCTCAGTTCAGAGGGCTTACACCAGTGGGATTATTGCAGCATGCATGGAAATTGAGTCTGTTAGACATAATGGATGATGTGTGGAGTGAAAAGAATTGGAGGGGATGGATTCTGGCAATACAAAAATTTGCATTTGGTTTTTAATTGCTTTCCTTGCGTTATCCAACTCTTTCTCCATTTCTATTCACAAGACTCCTTAAAAATGAAACAATAACTTTTCTGCTTGCCCTAGCCAATATCATGTGTTCAATGGCACTGAAGGCTGGACCCAGATCTACTGGTAGATAATTAGATGCTAATAAGAAAGTGACTTTTACCAACCTTGGCGACTTCAAGTTTATAATTGCTGGTTGGAGGAGCTGACGCAGCAGAGCTTAGAAAACAATAAACCATGTGTCCTCTTAGCAGGAAGGACTGTTCTTATTTTTACAGTGCATCTAAATTGCCAATTTTAATACCCTACAAGGCTTAGGAGGAAAACTGAGACATGAATAACTGAGAGTGGAAAAAAACTAAAGCCAGGAGAAGATGATGTCTGAGAGAGACATAGGTGATGCATGCAAAGACTTTCACTGTGAAATTAAACACAAGTAGATTCAAGTGAGAAATTTTGAAAATCTTGATAAATTAAACTCTATGATCAATTAAAAACCAGAATTGGTTACCAAGGAGGTCACTGAGGACCTGACAGAGAAGTGTTCAGGTAAAAAAATTAAACACCGAAACCTGCTTGAAGCAGATAATGAAAGGTGGTGTGAAAAACCACCTCTGCTCACCTGCATCCTCCTGTCTTGCTGTTGTTAAGAACCTGCTTTCTGCAAGTAAAAGAGAACATGGAATATTTAAAGAAGATTACACAAAGCTCTTCCAAGCTACCAGGATAATTCCCTGACACCTTACCCTGCTAAGGGCCCCTTCAAAGAAAGGACTAGAATCTATTTGTAGAAGAGTGTGTGCTTTCAGTGCTGGGTGATGATCCCATACAGGAAGGGACATGTTGTAATTCTTGATGGTTGTGCTCTGATCTGTAGAAGGTGTGTTTCATCTCCAGGGACTCAGAGGTTAACCCTTCTCTAAGGGTTCCAGGTTAATGATGGACATTTTTCACATACTGGGCTGGATTTTTGCTAGTGTGAATTGTCAGCGTTCAACAAAGCCAGGAGGGTTTCCAGCAGATTGACAGCAGATTGGACACTTGTCCCCAGCAACTGCCTTGGGGCTCAGTTCTGAGCTTGACAGATTGAGTGGTGACTCTTGGGCCCTTGTGTGAAGGAGTATTTTAATTCATCATCTTCCCTAGAGCTAGGCAAAAGCCAAAGGCTGACTTTCAGCCAGGAGGCTGACTGAAGCTACGGCACTTGTAAGCCAGAAAGGAAAAAAGAGAAGAACAATCAAATCAGGCTTCTGGTTAATGTAGAGAAAGATTAAATATGAAAACTGAAAACTCATGTAATAAAATGTGTTTGAGCACTGAAGCTTTTTCATCTGAACATTGAAGTATTTTCCCAGCACACAGCTGTCCATATCCCCAAGAAGATGTGAAAATCAGAAGGGTTGAAGTCGACAGTTACCATATGCTTTATGTAAATAAAACAGAGGAGAATTGGGCCTTTTCAGTTAAAATATTTCTCTGGCCGAGATCATGCTAGTTGCCAGGACTTGGTGCCAAATTCAGTAAGCCTCTCTAAGAATGTGATGACTGTACTCTTCAGCCACTTGCACTCCTGTAAATCAGCAATATCTAATTAAAACACAGTTAAGTTACTGAAGTATCAGCTAAATTAAAATGAGAGAATTAAAGTATTTTTTCAGTAGTCATGAGTATCATTTCTGCAAAGAAATTCTGAAATAGATGATGAAGAGGAGGAGGACACTTGCAGACAAGAAAAAGATCTGATTGCAGTCTCTTTATTACTGTTATTATTAATTGCATCTTATCTAGCCTGAATGAATTTTTAATTCATTAACATCAGTCAATCTTCAAGTACATTTTTATTATTAGAATGCATTTCAAAACTGTCCTGTATGTAATTGTGTGTTTGGTTTGAATCAGCAGTTTACGGTTTGTACAGAAGTAACATTTGCAATACCAAGTCCTAGAGGAATTTTCAAGACAACAAGGTTATTTCATTTGAGCAGTCAAAAAAAAAAATCAAAAAAATTACAAACATCTGTATTTTCTCCAGAGAGACATCGATTATTGCTTACAATGGTGTGGGCCGGAATGTGCCTCTTTCAGCAGGATGAATCCATGTGCCCTTGCCAAGAAAGTTTTACATTTCCCATTTTTCCTCAGCTGCCGTATCCAGCCTTGGCACAGAATCTACTTATTATATTTATTTCTTGGATGTGCTGGTTCCAGCTTTGTCATTTACCATATTTCTGGTTTTGTCTCCCTACCTCCCTGTCTGACATCATTCAAGTGAGATCAGGGTGGGAAAAAACCCACAACTTGGAGAGTCTAGTCAGGTATAATAGTAAAAATAAGAGCTTACGTAGTGAGAAAAATGATAGACAGTTGGCTAGTTATGACCTGGATTGTTCTCCAGGAGTTTTGCCATTGTTTTCAATGAGATCAGGACTGGGCACTTGGCTGCAGTGAGAAGTGGACCTGAGCCATGTGGTTTTTCATCCAAACTTTCCCCAAACGCAGGAGTGTTTAAATCTGGCATTCCCTTGATGAGAACATGCAATGCTTGTTTGTACGTGCACATGAGTTGATTTAGAACATCCCATATAGGCAGAGCCCTTGCTTTAACATTCCTCAGCAGAAGAATTTGTGATCACCTTTAGATTTTGAACAAGGTGCACAGTGCTGCCACCTCCTTGTGTATTCCTTTTCCAGCTGTGCTTGTCCCATGCAAAGGCCAGAGACAGTGTGGCTCTCTGTGGTGTTTTTATAAAGCTGTAAATATCCACCTGTTATATTAAAAAGTTGGTGCTTAATATACTTTCAGGAAGACAATTCCCTGCTTGAGCTAATTTCTCGAAGCTGCTCCTGTATAGATTGTATTCAAAGGAAAGAGTCAAGACCCAAGGCTATTCTGTTAGTTGCTTCAGATTCAGAGCAATGTTCCCTAATGCAATGGTTATTCTTGATCTTGGCCCTTTTATAATAGTGATTTGATTTATTCAAATCACTATGAAAAATCTGTGAGACTGGAAAATTACATTTCTTTATTCCCTGATTCATTTTCTTTAATTTTTTAATAGAGAAAATGAAAAGAAAACAAGCCGGAGTATTGATATATGGTGTATACCACGGCCTCTTTGGGCGGGCAACATGAATCAGTCACACACGCCTCAGATATAAATCACTCTGCACCACAGGGACATTTAGGCTCTTGGTACAAATGTTCATGTTGGGAAATCGTTCTGCAAATGCTACATGTACGTGTGCAGTAGCAAATTTGCAAATCTGAAATACTTGGCTTGTTTACATCATCTCTGAAGTAACCCAGGGTGCCTGGGCTGTGTTGGGAAATGAGCTGCTCTGCCAAATGAAGGTTTTAAAAAAAAAAAAAAAAAAGAAGAAAATTTCTGTTGTAGCACAAAATGTCCCAACCTGATAAACTGTTTATTAAATTTTGAGTTTATTTTTAGCACTCATGAATTATTGAGACATCTTTTTCTCTCTCAGGGTGGAGCAGGGGATTCTCTGTGTGTGCAAGGGGAGCTGAGTCCTGGCACCCCTTCAGTCCCCAGCACAGGGCATTGGGGAGCATTTCCATGTGCTGAGTGTGCAGTGCAGAGATCTTTGCTCAGTCTCTAGAGGCTGTTAAGCTCAAAGAAACTGAACTTGAGTTCTAGCGACAAATCACTTAAGCTCCAATGATCTTGCTTTGATCCCTCATGTATTGGTCGAACTGAATGTTTTACCAGCCTTTTCACTGAAGATTTCTGCAGAAATGTCTGCTCGTGTGGGGGTCAGATCTGCTTCCAGCCTGAAGCCCTGATTGCTAACCTTTATTTAGATGTGATTTTTTTTATTCCCACAAAACTAGGACTAAATCAAACAGTTTCATTAGAGAAAAAAATAGGAGAAAGATGATTTTGCAGGGCTTTCCTTCCCTCAGGTACATGTAACTAGTGGCTCATAAATTATGGTGCCTGTGGACCAGCTGAAAGCCTGGTTTCTAACTCCTAGGGGAGCTGCTAGAGCTGTCTCTCGGTATACCTTCTGGGATATGAATTTATCTTTATATGATATATTGAACAGTTGAACATCCTATCTGCAAAGAAGAATGGCATATCTAATAATTGTAAGGGGACATGTCTAGAAAAGGAGTCCAAGTTCAAGGATGCAAAAACTGAATCAGTGGTTAATTAAGGTGTCTCTGCAATATTTGGATAATTTAATGGAACAGTAGTTTAAAAATTCTCATCTCATCATTTCTACCTGCTTGTTTATCTGGAAAACAAATAAGTACCAAGTAGTAAGCAGAGACTGCTGACATGGTACCTTCATGCTCAGCTAACATGCCTGTGGGTTGCATTGTTCAGCTCTTCCCAAATCATGGGTAAGACAGAGGGTTTAAATGAATATCTTGAGTTCAACCTCTCATGTGGTTGCAGGCAAGGGCAAGGAAGCCAATTTGGGATGTGAGTACCAAAGGTGTCGTGTGGTTTTTAAATGTAGTCCAAAGCCATATTTTCTATTTGATGGGTAAGTGAGGACTCTCTTGGTAGCCCAAAGTTTCTAGAAGCTGGTAAGTTCAGCCAACAAACGATATTCTACATGCAAATAACCTTCATATGTGATCATAGATGTTTGCAAGTTGATCAGAGTTGTTCTTGATATGACTTAAAATCAGGCCTAACATATCCGTAGGTTGAAGTAGCGTGTAATGTGATATTAGGAGGGGAAAAAGGGGAATTTGAGAGAGGTTAGACTTCAGTGAGATTTAAAATACTTCATCAAGTGATTTTGAGTGATTTCAATGATTCAAAGCTTTTCAATACTCTTCAGCATGCTTTAACCTTGAGTGATGCATGTAGTCTGTAGTATTTGCATGATAAAATATTTGAGCAGATGAAAGAGTTCCCCATTTAGGTGTGTAGTCATAAAGACTTACTCTGTTTGATGATGGAAGTTTAATAATATCCAAGCATGAATGACAAGCAATTATTTCGGCTGTATTCTTTGCACCGAGGGACTCTCATGAAATTACTATTCAATACCTGTCATTTGCAAAGAGAGAGCATGTTGCAAACTCGTAATAATCGAAAGACAATAAATATTCTGACTTCAGCAGGCAAATTCTGGCAGGCAGTGTGGTTTCTAGAATGGTCATGTCATAAGAGAGCATTGTCCTTTTTCTGAGTAAGTACTGCCTTTCTCTATCGATCTACTTAAATGCCTACTTGCTTAAAAATCAAAGCAATTTGACTCTTGCCTGTGGATATCAGGGAATCACATCAGGTGGCATTGAAACTGTGGTTATTCTAAATGTTAATAATGCCCCAGTGGGCAATGAGTTGAACTTTAAACCAAAAGAAACCATTGAAGATGGGGAAGAAATGTACTGCTTTTGAGTGAAGTAGGAAGAGGAATGGAGCCTGCACAGAGGCTGCTGGTTTAAGGTTTCCTAATCCCTTGCCCACAGAGGTGTTCCACAGGTCTCTCAGTAGAGTCACTGTTTCTGCATAATCCAGCTCTCGTCCATGCACAGCCACAGTGACTCCAAACTTCTAATCATGTTTCTCACACCCAGTAAAGCGCAGCTGAGCTCCCCTCCGTTCCCTGTGGCAATGCAGATCTGGCCTCTCGTCCTTCGTGCTCCCCACACCACCTCACCCTGGTTACACAAGTCAGCCAAGGAGCCAAGAGAAACCGCTGAGCTCTGGCTGTAACAACACTTGGTGGGAGCCAGGTTTGTGCTGTATCATCCCTCCAAGGGACTGGGCAGGCTGGAGGAAAGGGCCAGGGTTGGGGCTCACGGGCGCCGCTCATTTCCCGGAGCTGAGAGGGACTCAGCCCTCTCCCCAAATCCTGCACTGGCAGCCTTTGTAGCACGAGGCCTTGGGAACGTGCTCTGTGTAGGATCTGTCATTTGGGACCTCGGTGGAGGGGACGGTGGTGTGTGAAAGGGGAGCATTGAGGGGTTTGGAGGTGCGTGATACCCATTCACCAGCTTGGGGCTGATCTGTCTCTGTTCGGCTGGTTGGTATCTCCAGGTTTTCCATCACGCTCCAAGGCACAAGTGTTTGTTTGTTGCTCTAGGCAGCTTCCTGACCAAAAAAGCATAACATACAACATCTAAACAAAGAGAGTAATGTGGGCTAATTGATTCCTTATTCAGGGGAACAAAAGATAAATTCCTATGTAAACTAAATTTCCCTAAAGCTAAATAAATAACACTTCTCACCTACTTTCTCCCCTGTTGTGCTCCTCCCTGTGTACAATAAAATGGCCACTCATGAAACACATAGCTCAATTAAAAACATGCTGGGCTCAACTGGGGTTTGGAGGAGCACCAAGAGATGATCTCCAGGTTGCACTGAGGAGGATTTTGGTGGACACTGGTAGCACAATCTCTGAATGGGAATGCTCCAGTGACACAGGCCAGCTTGGCCGATCTCCACTGGGAGATGGTGCTTTGCTTGTCCAGTTTCTGAGCCAGGGCATTCAGACTGGTGTATTCCCAGAGGTGAGCTCAGTTCCTGAGGTCTCCCTGATTTCTCTGAGGCTTCTGCTCTCAGTGGTTGGAGACCCTTCTCCAGTGGATAATTCCTATATTGACTTTCCTATCAGAGGGGCTTACGGATAGAAGTTTCCTTAAATGCCTCAGTGGACATCATCCCTTCTTCGGATCACTCATTGCTCTTGTAGGAGCCCAGGACAGGGGATGCCATCTATTGCAGACATTATGCAATATGTGCTGTGTGTCGGACGTCTGTGGCTACCTCTGTCCACGCTCCATAAAGGAATGCCTCTGACTCTAAATTCTTCTTCCAGCAGCAGCTGGCACCAGGGCTTCCAAGAGAAGGATTTTGTCTGCCTGGCACTACCCATGGAGTAGAAAGATGGCTGCTCACATCATGCTTCATATCTTCAGCGTGGGGTGGAGTTCGGCTCTTCCCTCTGCTCTGCTCCACAGTTCCCCTTAACTCTGTGCTTGAGTATGGATTTGTATCCCCAAAGTATTCCTCCAGCTCCCTGAGAGAATCCCATTGGGTAATCTTTATTGGTGACTGTAAACTGACTGTGAAAATCTGGGCCTCCTGGGCTCTTTCCATTTCATTCTTGGTGGAGCAAATCCTGAAGGTCTTTCTTCCAGTTCCAGTAAGTCCCATAACTGGGATTTCTCTTTTCCAGATTTGCTAATATCACTGTTGCTGGAGGGTATTCATGAGCTGAACACAAGATATTGGTGGTGGTCCAGGAATGGCTGGGTGATATTATATGGGCTGTTTTATACTGGGGCTCAGAAAGGATAATTTGTTTTTTAAAACTTGGGTTCAGTGGGAATATCACCTGGCACTGTAAATTGCCGTGTCAGTTTGTTGGCAGAAACTACGAATGGGACTAAAAGTGCCCCTGATTTACACCACTCAAAGCTGATACTGTTCTTTGTTAGCATCACAGAGTACACAGGAACAGCTAAAAAACCATTCTGGAAAAAAAGTTGAAGTTAGACATTTTCTTCCTACTCATGGGAGCTGAAAACTCAAACTTACTGTAAACAGCCTTGGAAAACATTTTATGTTTCCAGAGTTCTGAATCCAAACATTTACATGAGACAGTGACACAGTTTGAGAGTAACACATTTCTTTTATTCTTTTAGTATATTTCTTGTAGTAGGTGTACAAGTTTTTTACATACCCTTCTTGCTTTTTGGGATAAACATCTCCCTTCTCAGAGTAGATTTCGGTCAGACGTGGGAAAAGGGAAATGTGTGCTTCCTTAAATAAATACCTATATGTAGTTTTAGTATTCCTGAGTATTTTATTTTTCAAGTGGAAGCTTTCCTTTTTTTTTTAATAGCCATCATTTAGCGCTATGGAAAAATGTACAAGGTTGTTTTGGCTGGATGGAGCAAAGTAGTGGGTTAAATTTTAGCACATTGAGTAGCACAGAGACCTCTCTCCTGTGAAAGACAGGATTGTATTATGTAACAGCTCGGCTGCCAAATACTTGTGCTGGCAGTGGTCAGCCTTCTATGCACCATTGACATCAAAACCCAATGCGGTTTGATCCAAAGGAGGGATTTGAAAGGACATCTTGTTTTCCTTCAATCTTTACAAACTGAACTTGTTTAAGAAGAGGGAGAAAAAAAAATAGATACAGAGTCTTGTTTGATAAATTAGGAAAAACAGTGTTTTTTCTCCAAAGTTTTGGATGTTTATTGGTTTAACAGCTATTGCTCAGAACAAGTAGTTTCTATTTATGTTGTTTATCATATCAGCTAACCTGGGGTGATGGATTGAGGGGGCTGGAGGTTGGGCCTGCCCATGTTTGCTCCACAGGGGCTCTCTGACAGCTTACCTTAGTGTCTAATATTTACACAGAGTCATCTTGAGCATTCAATAAACAGGACTGAACAAATGTCCTGCCCCCTATAATGTGCATGGTAAATAAAATGTATCAGCAAGTAAGTGGGGACAAGAAACGGGAACACAAACAACTTCCTGAGCTCCCTGAAAGCTGCACCATTGCTAGAAGCAGTATACCATGACATTGTGCCAGAAGGAATAACCTTTTCCAAAAAGCAGTTCTTACTAGCTTACCTAAAAATGTAAGGGTATGCTACTGGGTGAGAGCACAGGCTTGTCTAAACTGATGTTGTCTCTGAAAGAGACTGGTAAGGAGGGCTGGAAGGAAGGGCTCAGGGAGCAGGGCATGTGTTCGGTGGTCTATCCCCTGGCAGAACACTGACTGGCAGGTTAGCCCATTTCTGAGCTGGAGATTTTAATAGCTTGTGACGCTGTGAAAGTGTTTAATCCCATTTTGAGCTCATGTGGTCACAAGCTCCACAGCTTTTGTTGCGTGGAAACCTTCTTCCTCTGGTTTGTCTCAATCTTGCTCTCAGCTTACTCTGACTGAGGCTGCTTTCTCCGGATGGTTTTGTACAGAAACACACTGACTCACACATGTTGAGCAGTGCTGCTTCAGACACCTTCTGTTCGTGATTTCATTGCAGTGCAGTCACAGCTGGTTCTGGCACAGCATGAGGAGGTATCATCTTATGAGCTTGCCTCATTATTGTCATGTTTTAGGGTGGCAGAATTGCTGTGATGTAAGGATTTTAATCAAGAATGAGATGGATTTACAGACATTGATTAGAAGCAGCTTCCCACGAGGTGTAGTATAGTTTGGGCACCCATGGAAAAGGTGGTATGAAGTTTCTAAATTAAAATGAATAGCAGAGTTGCTGGCACTAGCAGAATGGAGACAGGAATTAACATGTGGGTAACATATTGATTATTTTACACAGCTATGGTACTTGCCTTGGGAACAGCTGTCAGAACACACACACTTACCTTAGCCTCACTCAGGAAGTTCAATATCCTCATGTTCATTTGCCAGTAGGGAAGGTGGTGTAACCAGGCGTTAAATACCCCAAATGAAATCACTGAAAAAGTCAGTGGCAGAGCTGGGATTACAGTCCAGGATCAACGTCTTTCAGTTGTTTATTTAGTCTCATGCCTGCATTTCTGGAAAAGTATTTCTGGTCACAATATTTATTAGAGCTGTTAAATCAAATGAAGTTTGACAGTTTTGCTCGTATTTCTGCTTTCATCTTGAAAGTTTCAGGGCTCTCTTGTCTGTTTAACAAGTCCTGTCAAAGCTGCTTAAGAGAAAACTACAGAGCCTGGGATTATTGGTAGTTTTTTCTTGTTCATTTCTTTAGCTGCTGGCAGAGCTCTTTGATGATGGTCACGTGCAGGAACATGCTGATAAAGTGCAAATTCAGTGTCTGTGGGTTTTACCAACCATACAGGAGTAGAATATGAATGATAAATAGCATTGCCACGTGATGGACTACATTTCAAGTGCAGGTCTCAGCATCTCCTTCTCTCCCCTAGAAGAGGTCCCAGTCTGCCAGGATCCTAGAAGTTGGCTGCTTGTAAAGTAACTTGTTAGAGGGATGAGGTTGTTTTCCCCTCTCTCTCTCTCTCTCTCTCTCTCTCTCTATTTTCCTTCCAAATGCCTAGCATGTTTCAGATCAATGCTGTGCCAATGAAATCTCCTGCATTTAAATGTGGCATATGGTAAATGCAGTCAGATATCACAACACTGGAGATTTCTCCTGTTTGGAAGGAGTAATTCTGCTGAAAATTCTCTGGTCTAACACTGAGATGTGCAGAGATGTCAGGACATAGACTCAGAAAGCACCAAGTAAGAGCTTGACACCTTGACCTGATTTTGATCTTTTTGAAATGCACAGGTTCATGTGGCTTTCAGGAACTTCAAATCTCAGCATCTGTAAAGGCAATGTAAATTACTGAAAGATTCTGCAGACATCACCTTGGAGGGGGGACTCTAATGATCAGACATAGAGCAGAGACTAATGGGGGCAAGACTAANGCAGCTCATTAAACAGAGCAGTTACATTTACCTTACTTCTGAGAGGCCAATGGGAGAAACAGGCAGTGTGCATTACAGTGGGGAGCAGAGATTAAATCTTCATGGATCAGGCAGAAAGTAACAGTTTACACAAAACTGTTTTGAGAATTAAATTTACTTTTGTATCTAAAAGCCACTCTAGGTAGCCCTGATATTGTATGGCTTTTACAGGAAAAAAACCCCTTCCTGTTACAAGGACATAATTTGTTTTTGATTTGAACCTCAGACAAATCAAATGAGGGGGTACATTATGTGGCACTGTGGCATCTAGATTTCATGGTGACTTGTTTATTGTAAGTACTGCAGAATAAAAATAAAAAATAACTGCAGGCAAATTCCGTAATGGCTGTAAATTCACCTCCTTCAACCATACAGATACAATAGAACATCTGGAAAGAACCAAGTGTTCCACAAACAAGAATTGCCTACCTAAATCAGAGGTGTAGTATGAGTCACGTTTCATATTATCAGTTGAATTCTCAAGATCAGTTCAGTGGCTGGAATTATCTGCCCCTTCTCCTGGATGTACTCTCTGTGTTTGTTTTTGCAGT
>VYZR01123504.1:0-12230 GCA_013400675.1 Oxylabes madagascariensis
GCAGGCAGAAAATTGATGGAGAACAAGGCAGGAGCCCACATTTACCCAGATCATCTTTCCCAGGCCTCTGGGACTTTCTCCTCATGTTTTAAACATAATCCTTTTTGAAAACNCGAGTTTTCACACTTTTATAAGTTTTGGTCCATTTACATACCAGGGTTAATTGTCCAATTACAGCTTCAGGTTATGAAGTCCCATCCTCCCAGTTTGCTCTCCTCAATTCACTGTTGTTGGTACCTTCTGGGCCTGAAGCTGCAAGGGTGTCCTTGGTTCTCGGGCTGGAATGGGATTGTTTTGTCTGATTACCCTGTGAAGAGAACTTGCTAACACTTTATATGAAGTTCAGAGTTATACACCAATGCAGTACAGAATCTGGAAAGTATGAAAGCTAAAACTTAAGGCTTCAAGGTCATTGCTGTTGCTTGGGTGGATGGTGGGTGGCTTCATCCCTGCCACAGTCACACACTGCTCTGTAGGGACAGAGAGGCAGAAAATTGATGAACAAGGCAGGAGCCCAAATTCACCCAGATCATCTTTCCCAGGCCTCTGGGACTTTCTCCTCGTGTTTTAAACATAATCCTTTTTGAAAACAAACCTGCAAAACATGCCCATGCTTTCAGTTTTACACACTAACCCTGCAATTCTCTTTTTGTTTTACAGAAGAGGGAAATGACTGACAGAGCTGATCACCACGTAAGTGATAACCCACACAGATTTTTAATATTCCCAGCATCCACGATGCCACTGTTGTATTATGATTACCACAGGATTGACAGCTGATTTTGGTGCTGAAGTCACATTGGTTTTATTTGTGGTTAAAGCAGAAATAGTCTTTGCTTTGCCTCCCAAATCTGGGAAAGCACAAACCCTTGCCAAGTGCAAAGTAAAACAAGCATAAAATTGGAAGTCATACTCCATTTCCCAACAGCTGACTTACTCTTTTCTCTTCCCAGGGACATCCAGAGCTCTTCTTCCATCAGCCCTTTTCTTTGAAGTGACTCTTCTAGGAAGCTTAAACTTACCAAATTCTGTGGATTTTCTACAGCTGTTTTCTTCATCCATAGGGCCACTCTTGGCTCACAGCTCTTGTGGAGCTTATTTGGTGGGAAGAGCCCAGAATGGACCCAAGAGTTTTTCTGAGTCCATCAGCAAGAGGGACAAGAGGGGAAGGATGGCAATTTGCTGCTTTTGGGGGGGTTTGTATACCTTCTTTCAAGGAAATTACTTGTGAATTAAAGAAAACACCATCAAAACATCAGTGTTTTGGGTTTTGTGCTCACCTCCTGAGGGCAGAAGAAACCCTCTGCCATATCCCAGGTTGCCCTTTTACTGGAAAAATACCATGACAGACCAATTCCCAGCTGAGCCATGAATCAGTTTCCTGCTCTGGGCAGCAATAACCAAACACAACCTCTGGAAAAGGGCACTTTTCTGGGAAAAAAAGGAAAACCAAACAACAAAACCAGGAACCAACGTGCTGGGCTGCAGCAGGCCTGGGACAGCACCTGCAAAGCACAGATGGTGCCAGTCGGCATCAACTCCCTGCACCACCCAATTAATCTGATTTAGCCATCATCTCCCATCCCATCTAACATCCACCCATGGCAATCCTGGGCACAACCCATTTCTGCAGAAGACAAAGCAGCTCTTACCTGGTCAGAACCCCAAATTAGCCTGCATTATCATTTTCATCTCTATTCACTGAAAATTGCTGGTTCCTGCAGCATTCAGTTCAGTTCTAACAAATACTTCCAGTTTTATGCTTCCCTCTACAAAAGTGTTTGGGAAGGTTTTATTGAGACTTTTGGCTAGATAAGACAGCAGAGATATGACAGACTTGAAGAAAAATGTATTTTAGAACGGAAAAATTCAAGCAGAGTTGTCTTTTTTACTCTTCTCCTCTTTTTAAAATGGATCACAACACCAGCAATAAAATCTTTACCTGCCTAATTCTGGAAATCAAAACAGTGTGTTCACTAGTGAAGCAAATTCCATCCCTGATCCCCTGACTCAGAACAGAATTACAAGGGGAATGTATGAAGACTAGGGCTCAGTTATTAAATAATCTGTTTATTGTAGGGCTTTCACAAAGGGAAAAAAAAAAAGACAAAGCACCCAAGTAGAAAGAATAAAAATGTATTTTCCTTCAGGTTTTAGACTGACACAGCAAGTACAAATCCTTTAGTGTGAGCACTTCATGGCAATTTGGAAATGGAACAAACCCCAAGTGAACGAGCAGACGGTACAGGACTGAATCATGACAGCTGCTTCTGCAGTCTTCAACTCACAAGCTGGCTCTAGCCTTGGCTATCATGGTAAAAAAAAAAAACCCTCCTCCCATCAGGACTGGCAGAGAGAAGGGAAGGAAGGATGGGCAGGAGCTCTCAACAGAGCGCAGACCCATTCTGGGAAATGTTCCTTCATCAGCCAGTCTCAAGTAGGCAAGACCAGGTGAGCTTTCAAGACCCCAGGAATTGTTTGCCCTGCCAATGTATCTTTACAGTCAGTTGGAACCCTGTACTGTCTGCAGTCCTCCTGTAACAGACACAGAAGTGACCCACAACTGGAAAATGCCAGGTGAAAGGAAAAAAAAAAAAANACTTAAAGATGCCATCTTTGCTGGCATCTATTTCTAACTGGCATTTCCAGCAAGACACTCCTGGGTATTTGGGTAAGGGATGGGGTGATAAAGTGATATTTGCTTTGTTTCCTTTTACCTTTTTTGGTGAAAAACTCCTTGGAATATTTCCCCAACATAGCGTATTTTCGAGGGATTTTTCCCAGCAGTTCAATGATCAATGCTATGTGGTCTGCATTGGAGAACATTGCCAGCAAAACAGAAACATACAACAGTTTAATCAGTACATTGCATGCACACACTAACACTGGCCCGGTACAGACAGAAATAGATTGATCCTGGTAAAAAACACAAGTGCACACTGCTTGCTCAGTGGCTACTTTGGAAAGATGCTTTCGGCAAAACTTCCTTCTCAAAACAATGTTTGAGTGTCAGCTGCCACAAACAAGTTTTGCCATGTAATTCAAAATGTACCAATAGTTAGTTTTCAGACCATTTGGGTAAAAAAAAAAAATTGTCAGAGATTCCTGTGAATTTTGCTTTTCAAAATGAAAATTTTGTTGNAAAAAGGACCCCAAAATGAAAAAAGCCCGGTGAAAAAAAAAAAAAAAAAAAAAAAACCAAAAGAAAAGGTTAACTCAGCAGTTTAAAACATTTTTTGGTATGTTACCTGCCTTTCTTTATTATATGCATAGAAAACCTGACCTACCACTAAAGGAACATGCAGCATGATTTGCATAATAAGCCAAATCAGGCTCTGAACTGGAGAAAGCGTTCAAGTGGATTAAATGACCTGGTTTGTGAGTGAATGATCCTTACGAACCACAGTTCCCAAACACACACACACAAGTGACACGTAACAGTGGTCTTGGCAGCTTTGGCAATGGGAATTGTCTTGGATAGCATCTGCACGGTCTCCAGCAACTTCTATCCTCTGCAAGCCACCACAAATCCAAAGGCCCATTTGGTCCAGAGTAAGGAAGTGACTCTGAAGTCTCAACGCTGCCAAATCTTGCTTAGAGAGGAGTGGGATGCACTGAATCTGTAACAGGATGGGCAAGTCTAGAAGAAGCCATCATAGAACTATCAAATGCCACAGTGATTTAACTTTTAATTAAAATTAACCCATTTAACCCATTATGTCCATTTCTCAGGATAACTCTATAAACAGCTTCTAATCCAGTATCTACGTGGAAAAGTCAGTTCTATTCCACTTCTGCTAGCTCTCTTCTTGTGCTAATGGCCCAGAAAATAAAAGGCAGTCCCATCCTGGGAAGTTATTTCTGAAGGCCTGCACCTGAAGCAAATGAATAGAAATCTTTACACTGGAACTTCAAGTGTTGATTTTCAAAGTCCAGGGCTGCAGCATGGCTGTGATACAAGCACTGCAACCCTTCCCTTGGAAAACAAAAAAAAGTGAATGGTCAAAAATGAAAAGTCAGAGCAGACTGCATCAGTGAAAGCCAATCTCTCATGAATACCTCAAGCAAGGCAAGAAAGTGCCAGTAAGGGATAAAAAACCCCCAAAACTTATGGCTCACTATAATGTTAAGAGGTGCCTGCAATAAGGCTCTCTTTGCAGGCTGAGGGTGCACGCATCTGTTTGCTGAGGGTTGTGCGTTGAGTCAGTTCCAGCTTTTGCTTATTTTGCTTGTCACCTTTTAGTCACAGGCATTGAAGGAGATAGAAAACATCACCAAGTCCAGAAACTATTCTGACTATCAAGGGCACAGGGAAGGAGAAAAAGTAAATGGACAGGGCACTTTGGAGGAAGAAATAAAGGATACTAAAACCTAGGTTTAAAAAGCTCTTTCAAAAGCAGCTAGAACTAAATAAAAGTTTGTGTCTGGAAAGCAAAGAATACAGTAGACACCTAGAGAGTGATGGAGGATTTCAAGGTCTTTGCTCTACCAAGGATCTGGCACCACCTTGATGCCAACTGTTACTTCTCACCCCATCAGTAGCTACTGGATCAACAGTGGGAAAATTGACTCCTGAGTCAATGAGATCTTCATGGGAAGAAAGGAGAGTTGGAATTTAGCTAAGGGAGAAATCCAAGCACAGGTGAGCTCACATTTGTCACACACGGTGCCTAACAGTGAGGAGACTGAGGAAAAAATCTCTTATTCCAGTCAATTAGTCTTTGGTGAAGCCCAATCAAGGCAAAAACACAGATGATGCCCACTGGCTGAGCAGAGTCCCCATTAAGTCACACAAACAAACTCAGCAGAACAGGTTAGATTTATCTAAAATCTTGGAAGCCTTGAAGGAAGAACTCCACACTGAAAGTGAACAAGGAGAAAAATGGATCTGGGAAAGGGCAGCTGGGTGTGTAGGCTAGGCTGTAAACCAGAGTATAACGTTGTGGCATTGCTTGGAAGCTTCTAGGAGTTAAGCCAGGGGTGCCTGAGACACTCTGCTGCTGTAGCTCTTTTCTCTGGGATCAGCTCCAGCATAGGGAGTAAGAAGTCTGTGAATGCAGCTGCCTCATCTTGGGCCCACTCGTATTTTTCCACCAACACTTCAAAAAGGCCCCAGGGCTTCAGTTTGGTGATGTGCTTCAGGTCACCTGAAAACCCAGGACAAATGGGTTAAGTGCAAGACATGGGAACAGAGCAGCTCAATAAAACTGGCTGAACAGCTGAACATGACAAACTGAACTCAGAGACTCTTCTAATCGTTGGGCACAGGGAATACGAAGGGAATACAAATACTACAGCTGGGGCATGCTGAAGGGAGAAGTCAATTATATTAAACCTCCTTTTCTATCTGCTTTAGAAGCTTGTTATAGAAATGTACTTCCTCAAAGGGCTCTTTCTTCACCTCTTGCTATTTCAGATCCCCCTATCAGCAATTATTAACTGCATTAAATAACCAATTATGCTGCTCAACATGACAGATAAACTGTGCCACTGACTCTGGAATACATGCAATGCATGGGGCACTGAGAAAGCAATACACTACTAATAAAGAAAGGCTTGGTTTTATAAAAAGGCTTATTAAACTAGGTCAAAACCTAATTTTTTGACTCAATACATTTCTGGGGTACTCAGGACTTTACGATAATATTCTGTGCTCTGAGCAACGTGGCTCATGATGCCAGGCACTATTTAAGGTGCCTGGCATGCCAGAAATGGAGTCAAACTGTCTAGAAAAGCCTTCAAAAGTGAGTTCCCACCTCTAGCTGATAGAGATCAGCTAAACAAAACCACATCAAGTTTAACAAAACATCTACTGTGCTGTTTTTCTACCTGCTGTATTTGCTCTACACCAAGATGCTGAGCACTAGGGTGTAGGATGCTTTTAGGAGTAAGACAAGAATGCCTTAAATTTAGTTGTAGTTTTACTGATAAAGCATTCCATAAAACAAAGGAAAGACTTAAAGNACTCCTTGGAATATTTTCCTGCCAGAATGAGCTTGCGAGGTATTTTCCCCAGAAGTTCTATGATCAATGCAATATGATCTGCATGTGAAAAATAAACAAAACAAAAAGGCAGTGAGATTCATCCACACAAAACCTCTCTATGCTAGTTTCGTGCTCTGGGATATAAGGATAAAGACAGTATCCCCTAAAAATTACTTTGGAGACCCACCTGAAGCTGGATTACAGTAAGCAACAACAGAGACAAGGGGCAAGGGGAAAACAGATATGGGCAATTTGAGGCACAATCAATTTGAGACACAAGGTAGAGAATCCAGCAGCAAGAGGAATGCAAAAACACCAGAACATGAGCATGGACTTCATTGCACAGTGTTTTACTGCAGAGGCTTGAGCACAGATGCTGCTGATTTGGGTAAATAATCTTTTTGCAAGGAGCTTTTGCATTGCTGATTTGTAAGACAAGGCTCATTTTGAAGAGGCAACCACTGTATTCCAAGTCCCACTTTAAAAAGGAAAAACGGAGACAAACCTTCATCTCGTGAGTAATCTTCTCCAGAGTGAGGCTCGAACAGATAGTCCCCTGTTGCCAACTCAAAGGCCTAAAACAAACAGAAATGAGCACATTAAATCACTTCAAAACACTGTAAGATGTGCTGCAGGTTGACTCTGCAAATCTCTGTGGGCCTGAAGCAAAGCAGTGGGAAAGAATAACCTGCAGAACTACAGTAAACAGCTATAATCCCAAATACTCCATTACAGCCTAAAATGTGCAGTGACTTTGCAATGCTTTAAAAACTGCATTAAAAACATCATAGGCACACCTGGGATGAATTTTGGGTGCAGGACCACCAGTTAACCACAAAGTTAAGGTATTTCACATGCTTAGCCTTTCCTCTTTAGAGTTTTGCAGAAATAACACCATGTCCAAACTACAGTTTCTGGGGTTGGTTATTTTTAGTTTGTTTTGTTTTGCTTGGGGTTTTTTGGGATTCTTCCCTCTCCCCAGTTTTCCCATGTTTTTTCAAACAGTTCATCTCTGAACATCTGTAGAGATGAAAACACATTTTAAATGAGAAAAACATCTGCACTCATTTCAACTCACCACTCCTAAATTCTGTAACACATTCACCCTTTATGTTTTCACTTGTACTCAGAACATTACCCCTGACCTTCTGTATTCTCACTTTTCTTTATGAACTGCTGGTGCCAAACAATTGAATCAGGCACACTGTGTAATTCTGGCCACATGCTCTGCAGAGAAAACATGACCCTACTGCATTTTCTTTTACCACATTCATCAAAATCCCAGCTTGTTTTCCAAGCCAGAAAAAATGCCTATTTTCCAAGCTTAAATTATAAACCCCAAGCTTTGATTTGTAGAAGACACAGAATGGAGACACTGAAGAGGCACATGCAGTAACTGGCTTGACTGATTTTTTTTTCATTGTCATATTGTACATTTGCCAGCTGTTACAGGAACAGCTTCAGCCTCATTGCAGCATACTCAGACTAAACATTGATTCCAAACCTGTAGAGGATGATTAAAATTAAAGATGATGCTGAAGGCACTTGTGAAACAGTGCTAGATGCAGCAGAAAGGGTTTTTTTTTAATATAAAAAGACATTGTGTTCAGAATTGCCTGGTTGTCCTGTTTTTCCAAAAAGCAGGATGACAAAGTACAATCATATTTGAAATCTGCTGATGCTGGACAACAAAACTTTCAAAAGGAAAGCCACACGTGGAGAAAAAAAAGATAAATAAAAAAACAACTCTGGTGTGGAAACCTATTATTCAGCATGTCTGGAAGTTGACTGAACACTTGTAAGGGATTTTTGCCAGTCCCTCAGCACCTCAGAGGGCAGAGCACAGAGGAGGAACATCTCCAGCTGGCAGAACTCACCATGCAGGCCGTGCTCCAGATGTCAGCAGGGGTGTTGTACCCCGACCCTATCAACACCTCCAGGGACCGGTACTGCCTTGTCTGGATGTCTTCAGTGAAATGCTTGTGCTAAAGAGAAGAAATGTTTTACTAAACAGCTCAAGACTGCCTAGAAGAGGAGAATCAACAACCTAGAAGGCAGAGTAGATCAAAGCTCATTAACCATTACATTTCAGCTGCATTTTACACCCTCGTTAACTATTTCTTTATATTCCTGTAAGTGCTGTTTAAATGCTCGACATGAGATACTCCTCCTCAAGTGCAACAGTCCAGCAATTTAGAGGAAAGCAAGCCACAAAAACAGAATAAAAGAAAACTCTGCAGCATCTCCTACCCAGTCCTGGCAGACAGGCCATGGTCCAGCTACCTTAAAGCAGATAAGCAAGACCAGTGTGAGAAATCACCTTGCTGGGCTCTGCAAGCTTGACTGCAATTCTGAGTTGAGACTCATCTCTCCCAACAGATCTGAAGTATTTTGCCATTTTAGACGCCAAGTAAATAGAGATATTTCTACTATTTGAAATGTCAAACATTTGAAAGCAGCACAGCACAACCATCAAAGAATAAAATTGGGAGTTTTTTTAGTGTGAGTCTCTTTCATGTGCTTGTGAATGCACTGAAATGGTCTGACAAGCTACAGAACCAGCACATCAGAGCAATTGTTTGCAACTCTGCAGCTCTCCTGGAGACTGAGAAACTCCTTCAGCAGTTTCACATGAGCAGATTTCTACACTCTGTATGTGACATGGCTCACAGCTCTGTAAGGAGTATTCAGATGCCAGAGAGGCACCCAAAGCAGGGACTGAAATCTTGTGTTTTTAGAGGACCATTTCTTTGTGTCCCTGCTTCCCCCTCCTTTTTCCCTGTCATAATTTCAAACTGTCACTGCTTTCACAGCCAGGTCTAAGGATCTGTTTTACAGATTATTTTCCATCTTGGCAAACTGACTGAATCTGCAGCTTTAAAAAGTCAATGTGAAAAGACTAAACTTACCACCCAGCAGGCATTTCCTAGGTCAGCTATCTTCACTTTGAGCTTATCTGCATTCTTGGGCTCAAGAGGATTAAGAAGGAAATTCCCAGCAGCTGATTTTCCTAGAGGCAATGTGTACAACAGCTGATTAAAGCTACATAGGCAGTGTCACCATCTGTCACCCAAATCCCATCAACCTCTCCCCAGCCAGGAAGTTTTTCTGATGGATCAGAACTGTTCCCTCCCTGATGCTTGAGTATAAAAATGAGCATCACTCTGCACTATCAACAACATCATTAAGACCCAACTGGTGTCATTAAGCAGAAGGATAAATGAGCATATGCACCAGTGACTATTTTGCAGCATTTTTTGCACAGCCTGTCTATATTTAAAAAACAAACCCTACTGAAATAAGGGCATTGCCAGGAAAAAAACCTCACAACCCCCCTTAAACCTTCCTAAATCTTTGAAGGGAGAGTCCCCATGGTAGAGCATCTTTCTGACATACCAATCACTCACTGCTGCAACACATTTACAAGAGCTAAAGGATATATTGGGAAAATTGAATGACATGATGGAGAGCAAAACTATTAAGTCACTAAATGACATCCAGCTGTACCTCTAAACCTACAATTTGGGAGAGTTTGAAGCTGTAAGTTTGGGAGAGGGCTGTGAGAAGCAAAAGATGTCAGTAACCTAGCAGAGGCATCCAGCAAAGTGCAGTTCCAGTTTCAAAATCTGAATTTCTCTTGTTAATTTTCATCCATATAACTTCCCTAGTGGTACTCTGGCAAAAAAATGCTAGAATACTTTTTTAGTTAAGTACAAATGGTAGTTTCACCCTCCTTCTCCAAGCAGATATATATCACCTGGCATGGACACAAAGATGTAAAAAATTGCCAGTTTTACCAATTCACATTTTCAACACATACACAACTGGAATGTGTTTAATTGCTGTACGCTATTTCATTTCTTATTTTCTCCTAAGCCTACAAGACACATTTTTTCCACTCTGAAGAAAATCATATTTAAATAAAAGCATTAAAGAAGTTGGGTTTCTTTCCCTACACTGTATAAGCTTTGTTTCAAGCTGCATTTTCTGGGAAAACATTGACCCATCTTGAGTAACCCAGAGAAGTTACCTTTGCTTCATGTTAAGAACCAAACTGTCAAAGCACGCTGAACATACCTATCCCTCAATTTAACAGAAAGTGACAATCTGTAGGCTTAATGAAAATCACATAAGTAACACCTGGTTCAAAAGAGGAAATGTTCCTCCACTGAAAACCAAAGGTATCGGTGTTTCTAAAAAGTAGGAATATTTATGCACTCAAAACTGAGGCACAACTACAACCAGCACCTGCAAATAGAAAACATCTTGGAGTATGATTGTCAGGTTAATTACTCCTGGCAGGAAAACTCTCAAACAGGTGGTTCTGATCACTTCAGCCTACAAAATGCACGTTTCTATTCGTACAATGATGTGTTGTAAAGACATCTCCCACATCAAGGAGCTCCTTCGTACAAGGTTCCTCTTATACCTTTGTTGTCTGTCGGGCTGTTATTCTCATTCTCATCCTCTGAAGGGATCTCTGTCCTGATGCTTTCCTGAAAATTGTTGATCTCCTGCTCGCTGAACGCCTGCTTTTGGTTGGATGTGGGCTGGCACACCATGGAATCCTCTGTGGCCAAGGGCGCAAACGAGTCCGACATTGTTTCTTGAGGCCTGCTCTCTGAGTCACTGTTGTGCTGACTGTAATTACAGCCGTGCAAGTTCTCAGTCTTCTGAGCGTGAGGGTGATTGCCACAGTCATTGGCGTTGTGCAGGTCGTCCTCGAGTCGCACTGACCCCTCGTTCCCACAGTCTGTCAAGTCCGTCATTGCCGTCACTCCGTTGCAGTTGATTTCTTCTGCGTGTTTTTCCACGCTGCCTTCCGTGAGATCAGATCCCTCCTGTCCAAGGGATTGTGCTGCAAGGGGGGGAAATGAGAATGCAGCAGAATACGTTTTAATAAATAGCTGGAAGATGTTAAAGGGCATCCTGAGAGGTAGGGAGCACTCTGAATGTAACTGAGCCATTCACTCAGTTTGTAACAGGAGATTTCCCAGCCTCATCAGAAGGACAGAACCCAATGCAAACAGGTGAAATGACACCAACCACCTCAGCTAAAGGTGAAGTGGCTGGTGTCATTTCACCTCTTTCATTCACTCCCTCCTCAAACCCAAGAGTAAATGGACAACACTGTCCATGCCATGTTGGCAATACTTTAGGTCCATACCTGGCTTTTTGCTGACATTTTCCTCTGGTGGTGGACTGACTTTTATGAGCATTTCCAGAGGGGTCTGAGCTTCTTCCTCCTCTTCAGCTTGTGTCTGCTCAGGGTTTGCTTCCTTCTCCATTTCCTCTATCTCTTGCATTCGCTTCTCCAACAACTCAGCCTGTCTTTTCTGCTTCTTTTTCAACTTCTTTTTCTTATTCTTTGACATTTTGTCAGCCTACACAGAAGCAAGCAGAGAAATTGGACTTAACATTTTATACTTCAGTAAATTTAAAATGCATCAAGGTTTAATTTATCATAGAACTGAGGAAGCAGTCTGTGATGAAAACGCTGGAGACAGCTCCCCTCCCAGATAAAAAGCAGATATTCTGAGTTTTGAACCACTTGTCTATTGCTCTTATCAGTGCATTTGTGCCCTGATCTGAAAAACCTACATTATTCTCCAAGTGAAGGAGATCTCAGACTCCACAGAACAGTCATTTTCCCAACAGACCTTGTGATCACCACAAGAACGCCTTGTCCTGGTGATAAATGAGCTAATAACATTTACAAGTCCAAGACAGCATTGAACCTGATGCCTATGCCAAACACAAACCCCACTTTTTCCTTCTGATATGAGATTGCTTTCTCTTAATGCTGACTGGATTATGAAACAATGCAGGAGATACTATCAGGAGATGCACATCAACAGATGAAAGCTATTACACTTACTGGTTTGGGCTGTGGTGCAGTGCTCACTGAAAGAGAAAGGAAGATCAGTAAATCAGTATGGCTATACTCAAAAACTGCAACTGCATTCTGATGTTAAGGTACACCTTTCCCGTGTGGTTTGATAACAACATTTTAATGATCTCAGCAAATGTGATTTTGAAGGCTCATTTCTCTACAAAAACACATCAATAAAAAAAAATGATAAAAACATTAAATGAGCAAATGCATAATTCAAGTTTCAGACAGGAGACTTGACGGATATCAAAGACTTAAACTTCCTGTCTTGTAGCTTCATCTACTGCATGTATTATGCATCCTACCCAAATGAAAATGCAAATCAAAGCATTAAAATACCAAACTTCAGGGA
>VYZR01123520.1:757-14118 GCA_013400675.1 Oxylabes madagascariensis
GGGGCCGCGGAGGGGGGGGCACAGGGGGGGGCAGACGGGCCGCGGTCCCGCTGAGCCGCGCCTCATCCCCGGCGCTGCCCGCTCCGCTCCGCTCGGGCCCCTCCTGCCGCTCCTGCCGGGCCGGGGCCGCGGACGGGGTGGGGGGTGGGGAGAGGGAGAAGGAGGAGGAGGAGGAGGGACGCGAGCCGGAGAGGGAGGGAAAGAAGGGGGGAAAAATTATGTTACAAAATAAAATAAGAAAAAAAACCGAAGCGTGCGCGCCGGGTTCAGACACTGCGTCAGCAGAGCGGGGCCCGGCCCAGCGGCGGCTAGAGAACGGGGCGCGGCCCGACCCCGGGGGGGCTGCGCCCGCTGCAGCGCATGGCTGGGCGATGCGAACCACTGAAGCAGGGGTGCGGGGGTGAAGCGTGGGAGTGGCAGAAGCGAAGCCCAGCCTGGCCAGGGCATACCTGCAGATGCCCGGGGATGGCTGGCTCCTCCAGCAGAGTACTCACGCAGCCCTCTCCACACCCCGGGTGGTCGCGTTGCCCCGGTACGGGGCGGAGGGTGTGGAGAAGATGGCCCGCGGTGCCGCCAGTGCCGAGTCGGGTCCCGCTGCGGATCCTCAGCGTGGGACCCCACCTCGCCGGAGAGAGTAGCCAAGGGCTGCCATGAGCTCCCACCACACATCGTTGGTTGCACCTCTGAGTGTCCGGCAGTGTTATCTCATCCCAAGCACAGCCAGCCCAGCTGGATCCTCCTGTACCCATCCCTGCGGCACAGAGCTGGGCAGCTTCAGCTCGCAGTCCAACTGTGTATGCTGAAGATGGACACAGCTCACCGCACCCTCCACCACAAGCCCAGGCCCTCCAGCCGTGGAGTGCTGGTGCAGCTCTCCAGCTTCTGGTGCTCTGCTGAGGATGTGGATGGGACAAAGAACATCCACAATATCCAATGTAGGAATATCCTGCATCCAGCAGCTGAACATAAAAGGCTTTTAAAAACTTTTAAAGAACTTTTAAACTTTCATTTTCACACCTCCACTCCCGGAGGGCTTCCCATGGCCCCAAAAGCCACCCAAAGAAGGCAGTATACATGGAAAACACTGGAAGTTGGCATATTACTGGCTTTCTACATCTATTTGCTGCATTTCGGTGATGCTCATGGTGCCCATTCTTGTGGGAGCATCCCTGAGGGTGTGGAAGCCTCACCTCCTCAAATTCCCCTGGGATTTGAGCAGTGCAGGGAGGGTCAGTCAGTCCTTGACACACAGACTCTGCCACACAAATTCAGGGGAGATGATGCTTTTGATGAGAACAAGCTGATGGCAAAGCTCCTTTGAGCAGGGAGCAGGATCTGGCCCTGAGATGGCACAAACCCCTGAGGGGGTGAGGAACGGGCATGAGCCAGCCATGGTTTGGCTGTTCTTCAGAAAATAAAGGAATCTGTTGTTTCTCAGCAAGGCAGGAAGGACCTTCAGGCTGGTGCCAGGATGGGCTTTGGGGATGCAAACTCTCTGGGGAGGCTAATTAAGCACATCAGCATCTGGGCTGTTGGTTTTTCTAAAGCACAGATTATTTTTTAATTGCAGCAGCACTGAGAGAAAGGCCTTGCCGGCCTCCATGGCTGCCATGGAGGAAACAAGCATGACAGCCCAGAGGAGAGGAGGGAATCATCCAGATCCTCGTTCCTATCCCAAACACTTGGAGACTACTCCAGGGGGATGCCACCCACTGAGACACCAGTGGCTGGACTTGATGGGGCTGTGAAGTCTCATGAATGGGACCCTCCACCCATCCTGGATAAACCTGAATCCCTTTCAAGGAAGTTGATTCCATCCGAAAGAAGGAACATAGCAGAGTCAAAAGGCTTTGGATCCCATGGAGCATTGCAGCTTCCTGGCCGGGTTCATCCTGTGTTTTGGAGGCCCCTATGCTGCATGTGATTAGCAGATAATTAGCATTTCTTAATTAATTTCTTCAACACAGGCCAACAACTCCTTATCTACTCTTCTAATGTGGTTTAGTACCAGTTGAGTCACTACTCGACAGAGTGGATTGGGAGAAAATGTGCTTTTCCCTTGGGTTGTTTCCAGGCTTTCTGACCCCTCTGGCCTTGATGAGTTGCTGCCAGACAAGGACAAGGGCACATGGCTGCCTGCAGGGGATGGTCAACTGCACCTCTGCCCACAATCTCAGGAGAGCTCCTTGCCGGGGGAGATCGATTGGGAGGAAAGGGCTTATCCCAGGATTACCCAGAACTTGGGATATTCAGTGTCAGTACCTGATTCCCACAGTCGAAGCATCTGTATCTGTCATTTAATTGGAAAAATAAATTCTGGGTTTTGGCCAAAGCAACATCCCATGTAGGGAGTGGTCACAGTGGAGAGACTTCAGTGGGATGGGGTGAAACAGCATCAGCTCGAGTGAAAAGTCATCCTGCAGAAGGTTTGAAAAACATTTCTGGAGATAGATCCAAGGCACTTGCCCACCTTTGGCCGGCGGTCTGACCTGGTCAGGAGTGCTTGGGAGAAAAAGGGTCAGTCAGGATGCTCAGCAGGTTGCAAAATATGTCACCAATGAGGAGTGGGACCCAAGCATAGAGGTGGGGGAGAACCCCCAGATTTGGAGATGGGGCGCTCAGAGCAGTGAGGCACCCCATGACTTACTAAGTTGGGGCTGTCATGGGGCATGTTTGCTTGTACCAGAGGCATTAGAGGAAATTATTTGGGGACCTGTGTACAGCATCTGTAGCCTTCAGATTTTCTGAAGGAAGGGTCTGGCCACTCCTGAGGACTGGCTGGTTCTAAGGGTCTATTTATTGTATGATCAGGGAGGCAGCATGTCCTGCTCTGTTGCACTCTTCCAAGGGTGTTCCCTCCAGCCCATGTCTCTCTGCGGGACTGAGGGCTCCAGGAGAGCAAAGCCCTGCCTGTGGGCAGCAGCTGTCGGGGTCCCCTGGTGTCAGGGGCTTTGCTTTGCTGGAGACCAGCAGCACCTGCCAGGTTCTGCCAAGAGCTCAGCGCCTCCTCAGCCTCATCCTGGCCCCAAATAGGACTGGTTGGGTCAAGATCAACGCCCACCTGGCAAGCGCTGTGCACTGAGGTCACTGCTTGGGGAAGAGGCTGTCTTGGCATCTGCTGGCTCCTTCTCCCTTGTGCCGGCAGCAGCAGCAGGGAATGGCCACGTTGCTCTCTCTGTTGGAGACAGGCAGGAACAGCCAGTCCAGCTCCCTCTCCAAGCTCCAGGTTTTGCATTGCAGGCAGTGAGGGTGATTGGTATCCTCTCGCTGGGATGTGGGGTTTTGTGGGGAACCCCATGGGGGTACAGCAAGGAACTCATCCCCAGATTTTGCATTTGCATCAGTCCCTTGGGGGATAAGCCTGGGGACACCATGTGGGGGCTTAGCTCCTCCACAGCCTCAGGCATGTTGGTTATCATTGGGGCCCCATACTGATGGTCCTGAGAGTTTGGTTTTCTCGTTAGGGTTCAACACTGCGAGAGCAGTCTCAGTGCTGGTGGCTGAGGCTCCACCAAGCAGGGAGTGTCAGGGAGGCACCTCCTGTTTGCTTCCCGTGCTCCTCCTCCAGGAGCTGAAATGCAATGTTTAGGATCAGCCGGGGCTATGCTGAACACTCAGCTGTGGGTAGAGGGACTCGGGCCAAAATGAAGGGACTTTTCCCTGCCTCCAGCTCAACCATCCCTTCATCTCTTGCAAGGAGCAGATGGAGCTTTGCCAGGGTCCCTTAACGTGCTTGGTCAGCCCCATTCCCCCTGACCTCCTTCCCAACTTTGCTGTCTCCCAGCACTGCAAAGGGGGTCCCTTTGTGGACACTCCACATGGCGACTCTCAAGAGCTCTTTGCTGTTCGGTCTTCTGCAGCTCTGAAAAGTCAGGCAAGTTCAAGCTGCAAATAATTTATTAAAACCAGATGTGCTCGCTTGGAGCTGACATGAGGAATTTCAGGGCGCTCCAGTCTTGTGAGGGCCAGCACCGAGATCCTGGCCTTCCGCTGCGGGGGCGAGACAGGGCTGGGGCTGCCCAAGGAGAAATGCTGCCTTCTCAGCCTGTTGCCTCTCCTTCCTGCCTGGCCTCCCCTGGAGGGCTCCTGGAAAGGGGCAGAGAGGGAATTCCAGACATTTACAAGAAATTTGCGTTTTAGAAAACAATTTCTCTGCATGACTCAAGAGCAAATTGGTGGAGTTGGGCTGCAGAGTGGGGAGGGAAAGCAGCTGGAGAGTAGTGGAGGACAGCACATCCTGAATGGCATCTTCCTCCTGCAGGAAGCGGGTATGGAACCACAGAGCAGAGATCTCACCCTGTTCCCGAGCTCTTTCCAGCAAGAGCAGCATGGTCCAATTGGCCCCAAGTGCTACATTTCCATCTCTGCCACTGCCTTACCTCATAGCTCTGGGCATGTCCCCTTCCACTTCTATCCCTCACCAGTTCTTTTAGCCTGAAGGGGTTTTGGCATCAATCCCAGCAAGGCAGTTGCCAACAGGGCAGTGTATGCTCGTGGCTCCTACACAGCCAGCACCTTCAGTTGGGAGAGGACAGGGCTGAGCAGAGCTCTTGATTTTTTCTTTCCCTGAATGCAAAGCAGAGCCAATCACCTTATAACTTTGCTGCTGGCATTCCGCAAGGCAGCCCAGGTGGGAATGGGAGATCTGGCCTAAACATGAGGCTGAATCTCCCTGTTTTCATCCTGCTGCTGCTCACAGCATCCCTGCATTTTTATCTTCATTCCTGCATTCTCCATCCCTGTATTTTAACTCCATTTGGACCATGGCACTGCTCTGCACCATCCCTGCAGCCCAAGCAACAGAGGATGGGAAAGCAGCTCCTGGCCAGGGCTGCCTGGGGCCTGGTGAGGCTCATCCCACACTGGCAGGGCAGATGGTGGATAACCTCTATTTTCAGGCTTTCCTGAATCAGCTCAAAGCACTTGAGCCTCCCTTTCACTGAGTGCGTTTGGAAATGAGTAGCAACAGTGTGAGTGAAACACAAGCTGCAGCCGAAGGTGGCGGGAGAAGTAAGACTACAGTAACCCATCCCAGGAGGAGATGCAGGCTAGGAGCACAGAACAGGGAAGACCACACCGAGATGGTGGCAACATGCAGCTCCTCACCATCAGCACATGCCAACAGCTTCTCCTGGCTTTCACATCCCCATGCAGCTACAGCATGGAATGGGAGTGTGTCTCAGGCCCGCTCCCAGAACAGACAACAGTGTCCTTGTGGCCAAGAGCCTGCTCCTGTGCGTGAATGTAGCGAGTGGAGGCTGAGCTGCTCTGCATTTGTTTGGGGCCTTTTGGGGCCTTTTGCCCCCACCCAGGGTAATGGCCAGGGGGGCACGCAGCTGCCCGAGGGCAGCGCTGGGGCCAGAGAGAAGCAGAGACCACAGGTGGACATGTGTGCAACCACGGAAAATCAGTGTCTCAGTACAAAGATGCATCAGCATGTGGTGGCAAAGGTTAGGTCCAGGCTGGGCGGGAGTCAGGGCTGTGCCTAATTATGTTCCCACACACTCCTAAGTCTCCTCTTCTCCTCCATGCTGGGAATAGGAAGGTTTAGGTTAAGGCTGCTTGAGCCAAACTTGCGTAACACCCAGAAAACAACATCCTCCAGCAGTAGACCCTAGGCAGACACTGGCAGCGGTTGCAAAGCTCACATTGTGGGTTTGCCAGGTCACAAAATAAACTGGGACTGGCCCATTTAGCAGAGGGAAGCTCATTTATAGCATGACTCCCAACTGCAAATGTAGGAAGCATCCAGCGAGACAGCCCCTTGGTGAATCTTGATCCTGCGGGTGTCAAAGTGTGTCCCCTGCACGTCTCTGCATGTCTGGGCACTTGCCTACCTGCTGCAGGACAATGATGATACTCCTGATGCTACTGAAGCACCACTGCCGCCTCTCCTGGCCCAAATCTGCATCACATCATCTGAACTGGAACAGGGGGCTGTAAAATGATCAATTGCAGCAGGGGGGAGGGAGCCAAACTTGCTCAGTGTTTGTTTCACTTGCACTCACTGAGTTTGACTTCAGGCACAGTGAAGGTCAAGTTTGCAGAAAAATATGGAGCCTGATGACTCTGCACCTGAGGAAGCAGCTCTGGAGGCAGGTACAGCGGTGGCTCCTGGGGGATGCTTGGGGATGCCCAGCACAGTGGCCCCACATGCCTGTGGAGGAGCTGGATGTGCCTAGGGCCCCAGCACTCCCCATTCCAGATACAGACTCAACATCTTCAGCTGCCAAGGTCCTTTTTCATTTTTTGTTGTGTATTTTTGTAAAGCTGACAAGGCCCAGCCCCAAGAAATTAAAGGAACTGACTTTCATCACTGCTCAATATGGTTATTGTGGGTGACTGAGAGGGGCGACCTGGGTGTCCATGGGCTGGAGAGTGGATGGGGGGGTTGTGACCCACAGATTTTCATGAACAGAAAAGGTGTTTTTTTACATCCTCAACACACAGCTTCTAAAGGCAGCTGGTACTCTACAGGAAATGAGGGACAAACCCACCTCAGTTTTCTAATTTATGTTCTAGGACAAGATCAACACCAGTAATTAAGTGACAGTAATTTTCAGCGATTTCCCCTCTGATGCAGAGATCTCACTGGTCAGAGCTATGGAAGGCACCCTTCCTCCATCCTTCCTCATCCTGTCCTGTGTCATCTCTGTGCAGCCACTGCAAGAGAGCTCATGCCAAGGCCAAGAGCAGAAAAACAGTAAAAGCCAGTAAAAACCAAATTAGTTTCTTAAAACTTATTTTAATATCCACGTCTCATTTGTTGGATAGAGCCGAAACAGTCTGGCCTGGTTTACAAATTCTTCATACACTTTAAGTAAATGAACAGTGTGGCAATAGGGTCTGTTATTGGAAGTGAAACCCATCTTAACAAGGGAAGTGTTGCAGCCAGAATTCTACCAGGGTTTTTCCCTGCTATCAGCCCCAAAAGGCTGTCACTGTCCCCTGGCCCTTGATGGGTGTCGAACAGCAGGAATAAATGCTTCTGACATAAAATTAATCACACCCACAGAGATGCACACACTGGCTGGCCAAGAAACAATGGGACCAGGATAGAAAAAACCCTTTTAGAATTCTCCCCGATGTGGACAGATACCAAGTCACCAGTTTCGGCAAATGGGATGAAGCACCAACCCTGATCTCTCCTGACAGAGGCTGAATAAACATGTTGAAGCTGCTTGCTGGACAATTAACTTCTGGCTTAGAGCAGCAGGCATGGAAAGGGCTAAGAGAGGATGGCTGAGGATTTAAAGATGCAGTATTTCTGTTCTTTGTCTGAAACACTACAGCAATTTAGACACCACCTCAATGCAGCTGCAAGTGAGTAAATCCAATAAAAAGCCCAAGGGTCACTACAAAAAGAGTAAGAAAAATCAAAGCAGCAGAGTTCTCCACTTCCCTGGCCTGTTGCTTAATTCCAACAGACTGCTCCATTTCTCGGTTAACAAGTTCCTGATCAGGTTTAAGCACAGTATTTGCAGATGGTGGCTTACAATAAGGCGGACAAAGGGCAGTTCTGAGTGCATGATGGAGAACAGCCCTTGCCAGGAGATGCCACTGGGGTAACAGAGGCACCCAAACAGCCCACAGGCTGCCACAGCTGTGGGTACAATCCTGGAGTTGTCCCACAAAGGATTGGCCAGCCCAGTGGTCCAGGGACTGGGTTGGGAAGTGCACACCGGGTGGTTTGGTTTTTAACCACGATCCTGAATTGCAATAGTGCAGTGCTCAATCCCCCCCCCAGGACAAACCCTGCCCCTTCAACACTGCATCTTTAAATATTTCTGGCTAAGAACTCCTGCCACATGTTAGGTGCACTCCAACCTGGCTGCCACATGTTCAATTGCTAGGCTTTTTGTGTTTTCAGTTTTCCTTCAATGAGGGAGGGAAAAGGAAACAGAGTGGGAGGCTCCCATTTCACAGCAGGCAGATCCAGCTGAAAGTACAAAACCCCTCTAGGCAGATTACAGGAGGGAGACAATAATTAGGGTGTTTGCTCCTTTCAAGAACATTATCTCATTCCCTGCCATCTGAAATTGGATGCAGTGATGGCAGCAAGTTTCTTGAGTCAGCAAGTTTGAAGAGTGTTAAGGGAGAGAGGAAGCTTTGCTGCCAAGTCACCCAACGGAAAGAAGCCGACAAGGAAGGCTTCAGCTTTGGAACGCTCTAACACGAACCAGATCAGTAGAGAGCTGTGTGGGCACAGGTCACATCTGTGACACCTGAGCTGTGCTCCAATGCCCACCCACTCTCTGCCTGCCAGCCAAGATCAGGCTCACAAGTGTGGAGAGCTTGGTATGAGCATGAGGGGCTGGATCTGCAAAAACAACAGCACTTCAACACATTAAAAAGGTGCAACCGTTGTGAGAGTGATGAAGCTGAGACCTTGTGGCAGCCTGAGCTGTGACCCACTCTGATCACAGAGTGGCACAGGCCTGTTCTCCCAGGGCTTCACTACCTTCTTGAGAAGGTGAACGATTCCTTAGAGGCCACCCCAAAGGAGCAGAAAGCTGCACCAGCTACAGAACGGACACTGCCACAAACCTGCTAATAGGGGTTTCACTGAGACCAGAAAACCGTTTTCTTCCAAAAAATTGTTATTTTTAAAAAAATTGAAATTAATTAGGGGTAAAACACTAACTCTAGTGCCATGAACAGGCAGGATCAACTTTTTTCCCCTCCAAAGGGCAAAGAGTCATATACCATCCCCAGCTGAACCTTGGTGCTTCGAGCTTTTCAGGAGATGTTACCTAAACTTTATTAAAAGAAAAAGAACAATGTTTAAATATCAACACTGGACTAGCCCAGTCTTTTTTCCAAAGTCCACATTCTTCATATGAAGCACACACGGCGTCCTGGATTCCCCAAGGCTGCATGTTCAGAAGTTCACAGTACATGGAACCATATCCTTTTCTATTTTTTCTTGAGTTTCCCCTCCTTGCTCAGAGCAGCCACCCTTTTGTGGTCACTAACTGGATAAACCTCAAGCCATCTCCTATCCACATGGCTTGGCCTAGATGCCGAAGGCTTTCTTGATGAGAGTTGATGTTGTCATGCTCTATGGATGGAAAAAAGCAAGAGAAAAAAGCACCTGGTACAGGTTTCTTGAGACCTTTATGGATTCCTCTGTTCCAAAGGTGTTTCTGAAATTTTTTTTGCCGGTTTCTCAAGCAGTTTTTGGCCTATTACTCTGTCTCAGTTTGAAGAGCTGTTAGTGGATGATCCAGAGGTTGATGCAATTGCAGCTCCAGCTGGGCTGCTTGTGGATACAGATTTGCGGATATGAGGCAGCAAGTAGGGGTCACAGGCCAGCTGCTGGACATCTATCCGGTCCTCCTTTCGATAGGCCAGACATCGCCTGATGAATGCCTGCAGCACCCCAAAGCCAAAGCAAGAATTAGTTTTTTGTAACAGAAACAGGAAGCTTTTGACTCTGGGAGCGGGGTCAACGTGACAACCCCTATGCTGCCGTTCCTTCCCTAGACACAGCCCAGCTCTTGCAGTAAAGAGCTCATCAGGAGAAGCATGGGCAGAGGCATCCAGTGTTCAATGCTCAGCCTGACAGCTGCAGTAATCGTGTAATCACAGAATGGTTTGGGGTGGAAGGACCTTAAAGCTCATGTCATTCCAACCTCCCTGCCATGAGCAGGGACACCTTTCACTAGACCAGACTGCTCAGAGCTCCATCCAGCCTGGCCTTGAACACCTCCAAGGATGGGACAAGCAAAGCCACTGATCGCTGTGCAATAGGTGAGCATTAAATACAGGATTCCTGCTGGTGTTATGGAAATCAAGAGGCTGGAACTGCCTGTGCTGCCTGACCCTCAAGCAGATTTACCTTTGCTTCTGGTGTGACTACGGGCTTTGGAGGGAACTGCACCTCAGTAGCTTTCAGGATTGTGTTCTCCTGCAAAATATCCTGTTGTGACTGGTTGTGACCGAAGGGCTACCAAAAGAAAGAAAAAAGTTTAAGGCTGGTGACAGGCATAAAAACCCCATAGATCTACTGTTTATCATCACCTGACAGCAGCATTTTTCCAGGCAAGCAGCCCACAACTGCTGGGAAGGTGCTGCAGATACCAGAGGACCAGGACGCATTGCTCCCACACTCAACTGAGCAAAAGGGATCAAGCTGGAACATGTCTGGCTTGGCCAGTAGGGACCTCCACCTGCTTCCAGACCTTGTCGGTCTATTACGGCATTTATCATCCATCTGAGCTGGTAGAGATTCACCCACTCGTCTCTGCTAGGCTGGTTCCACGTGTCTGACTGACAGCACTGAGCAGCATACATGTGTCAGACGCAGCTTTCACAACACTTGGTTACCAGGGACTCCTGAAAACTAGAACCCATGGAATCCTTTCCCTTCTCCATCCTATCTCTCCTGTTGTCATAAAGCAAACTACCTTTTCTCATGACAAATCACCTTTTCCTGATCCATGCACTTCCCTTCTAAAAGCCATCCTAAAAACTTCTGAAGTGGGTCTTTGTACCTACTTCTTTTTCCCCCCTAAGCACTTGCAGCCATCAAGACCAACAAAGACTCAGGTCATTGAAAGTGTCACAGGCAAGATCAGACCAAAAATCTCAGACCACGAATGACACACCTGTCCTGCCCAAAACAGCCTCAGTGGGAACATGCCCAGTGGAAAGAGATGTTCTGCAGAATGTCTTTTCTGAAGGAAATGCTAAAGGTAGAGCACAACACAGCCTAGTCTATGCTCCCCACTCCCATTAGCATGGACTCTGCCCTGGAACTGATAGCAAAGAGACACGGGAGCACATTCTAAGTCTGTGGAAAAGGAAACAGAAGCCTGGGTTGCCTCTCAAAAAGTCTGGGAAACACCACTAAGAAAAGGAATTAAACGCCTTCTTACCTTTCTGCCATATAAACACTGATAGAAGATTACTCCCACTGACCAGACATCAACTTTATTTGAAATCTTTGGAGGTTCTTTCCCAACCACAAAACATTCTGGTGGCAAATACCTGATCAGAAGGAAGTGTTAAGAAGTTATGAGCAGCAGCTTCAAGTATTTTCCATGATTTCTTTTAGAAGAGAAAATTCTATGATCAGATACTGGCTTGGGACTCAAGGGTCCCACTTCATTCCTCTGCATCTCTGGGCCAAGATCACCAATGCCTACTCCTTCTGGAAAGAGTGATCCCAAGGACTCTCCAGACACTCATATAATGAGCTAGTCAGCCCAGTCAGTTTCTTTTCACCAGAGCATGCAAAACAAGCCCATTTCTTTTATCTCCAGAACTGGTACTTGCTGTTGAAAGGGCTTGGCCAACAATTCCACAATGAAAGCACACAGCCAAAATAAGTATTTTTAGAAATACAAACCCAGATGACATGTTCAGTTAAGGACACTCAGCTTCACTCAGGATACAGCTAGTTTCATTTTAGGAACAGAACAAAGCTGTACAACACAGAATGGTCCAACAAATGTTCTGTTGCCCACGGTGACAGTTTGCAGCTTCAGTGACATCTAAGAGTTACACTCCGAGGCACTCACCAAGGGTCTGCTCTCAGCCAAGGGTGATACAGTGACACTTGGCACAGAAGATAAAGAAATGCTGAAAACAACATTCAAGTGAAGCTCTGGCTATAGACAACACTGTGAGATTTACATCTTTTTCAAGAGCTAACTATGGATCTTCACCTTCTCATTTCAGAGGAATACTCTTTTCATCTCCCTGATGCACCTGAATTTCCAAATAGGTACAGTATTTCCCTCGTTCTTGTTTAAGATGCGAGATGGAGCCACTCTGGACTGCAAAAGAGCAGCCAAGCCCCACTATAGAGCTTGCTATCTCAGCAGCATATGCAGCTTTTCATCGGCCTTTTGAATATGAGCTGGTTTTCAAACACTGACCTATTGAACAGTGAAAAGCCGCCAGCCTCAAAAGGAGCTGTGTGTGACAAGAACAGTTTCCAGGGTCCCAAACCTCCAGTGTCAAGCTGTCACAGCCAACGGCAGCATACACAGAGCTGACACACTTCCAAAGCTGTTTATAAACTGTTCCTGATCTTAACTTTCAAGTGCCCCAGGCATCGCTTACCAGTAAGTACCAGCCCCCTGCGATGTCAGTTCCATGCCATCAACTGAGTTGTAGCTGTCATCATCCATGATTTTGGAAAGTCCAAAATCTGTGATTTTTATCTCTCCACATGCAGTACCATTGACTAGAAGAATGTTACCTAGACAGAGGAAGGAAACAGCCCTTAGGATACACCTTCAGCAGGAATAAAATTGCATTGAACCCTGCACTGCACAAGGGACCTAGAGTGAGCTGCATCAGATGTTTTAACTCTCAAAACCCTGAACTTCAGAGACAACTCAGGGACCACCAAGTGCTAGAGCTGATCTGCCCATCTTGAATGACCTAGTGACCTCATATTGCTTGGAGCCTCCAGATCCTGAGCCCTTTTAGCCAAATGAGCTTCAAGCCCAGGCTGTTTTGACCCCTCCCAAAGGTACCGTTGGAAGGACAGGTCAAAAAGGAGGATTAAGGAGAGAAATACACATGCACAGTTATGACTCATTCTGCCCAGAAGTTCTGACTTGCCCTGTCTTCTCGACATGCCAGAAACTCTCTCCTTCCTGACAGTGCTCCCCAGTGACTTTCTAAGCTCAAAAAGGACAATTACTGCTTAGGCAAGAGTCTTTCGTAAACCCATCAAGAAGTCAGATCATCACTGTTTTTCTCCAAGTCGACAATAAAGTAGCAGAACTGTGTGTGATGGCAGTGGATGAATCACAGCTCTTGGCAGCTGCAGGCAGAGCTCAGACAACTTGGGAACAGCCAGGGAGTAAACAGGGTCACTACAACTAGTGCAACAGCACCATCTCCTGTACACATTCCTCATGCTGATGCAACAAACCACATCACAAACCAGTTACACAATGTCGATGAGGTGCCACCAGTACAGGGAGACAAGCCAGGGATAACTGCCTAAAGAGATGGATGAATTTACTGGACTGGGAGAAATCTATGTAGCCAATATGCATCATCCCAAAACAGAGCANATTACCTGTAACACCTTACATTTCCTTAGTATCCTTAAGCGTGTCAGCACAGCATACCTGGTTTAAGGTCATAGTGTATGATGGGAGGTTTGATTTCATTTAAGTACTTTAAAGCATTCACAATCTGCATGATAATGGATCGTGCTTCTTTCTCTGACATTAGCTTGTGCTGTTTCAGGTAGAAGTCCAGATCATTTCCCTCACAGTATTCTAACACTGTACAAAACCTGAAAGAAAACCAGGAGTTGTTGCAATTAAGGCACCTGATAGAAACTAGAATACTTTGTTACTGCTTGTCTGTAACTCATCTATTTGCCCAAT
>VYZR01123532.1:0-13678 GCA_013400675.1 Oxylabes madagascariensis
AAGGGTAAGGAAAGATCAAGGATCCAACTGTGCAAATCCTGCTGCATTTCAGACCAAAATCTTCTCTGCCCCACTGCTGGGTGTGGTCTGTATTTGCCTGACAGCTCAGTCTTTGGAGCCTTTTGCTGTGCATAGAGAGAGGGCTCGAGAGGGAAGAACACCTGAACAGAGTTCAGCAAGGGTTCAACTTGGGCCTGGCAAACAGGGACAGAATCCCAAATGGAAGATCACCTCTGGCAGTGGCAGTAGTGAAAATGGAGAAAATCCTTAGAGTATCTTCTCAGGTATCACTCAGAGAGAGGATCCTGTGCTCCCTGCCCACACGAAGGCTGACCAGAACGGAGGTGCTCTATTTCTGCCAGGCACAGGGAAGGACAGGAAGCCCTAGGGAGGGAGAAGTGCTCAGGAAGGATGGAAGCTACACCTCCTTCAGACTGGTTTAAGCAGCAAGCTGAAGCTCTGCATAAATTCCTGACAAGAGATTCTCAGTAAAAATCCATTTGCTTGGAATGTGCTAAGGAAGCAGAGTGAAACTCCAGCACAGAGCTGGGAACAAAGGCTCAGAGCAGCTCTGGCTGAGCCCAGCGTGACACAGTGAGGGAGAGCCTGCTCTCTGCCTCTCTCTCCGCAGTGCTCCACACACAAATCCAAGGAAAGAACAAGTTGCTTTAACCCAGCAAGACCCAGAGCTCAAATTCCCCAGAAATGTGCTCATACAAAAGGTATATTCAGTGTCACAGCCTGGCCACAGCTCTGTGGGCATGCTTTGAAAAAAATGGACTCACAAAGTCAAGTATCCAGCAACTGCTATTCTTTGTCTTGGACATCATTGGTGGCAATGGGAGAACAGTTTGCAGCACTGGAAGATCACAGGGGATTTCTCAGGATGGCAAGGAATGTCCTGACAGGAGACTCGCAGTTGATCTCTAATGCACTACGGAGCATTTTTTGGTAGGGTTTTTCTTTTTTGCTTTTTAACTTCTACACAGTTAAAAAAAAAATCATTCTTAACTGATGCACTGGTTGTTTTTCCTTTTCAGTAAGAGCCCTTGTGTTCAGAGTTAGGATTTGTGCAAGCACACTTGCAAAAATATTTATGGCTGAGTTAGGAAAAAGGGTTAAAGTTAAGAGACAAGCTGTTGGATCTAACAAAGACCAAAACCACTAAGTGTAAAATTCAAACAGCTACTTTACTATCTATAAAAGGCTTTTTGGGGTGGGGTTTTTTTTGCACAATTGCCAGTTGAATATGCTGTATTGCAGTCAGCTGCCACGGGCGAGGGTCCAGCCATCACATCCATTTGCTTTTCAGCTGTTGTGGCACTACCTGGAAATCATGGAGCTGGAATGGGACTGGCTAGAGGAGGTGGTGGCAGCACTGAGCTGGGAGAATCCACTGTGGCTTGATTCAAGGCTGGTCATAGATCCCCTGCAGAAAAAACACCCGAAGAATGCAGTTTTAAGCTTCAGACCACACAAAGATTTTGATTTCTGCTCTATAGCTACACTGTATTTGTTTGCACACTGAGTAAAAAGCAAGTAACAGCTTTGGTGCAGATACTCAAAAGCTTTTCTGCCTCACCACATAAAGTAATGAGGGCACTGCACTCCTTTCAAAAACCAGATGCTGTTCAAAGAGACTGAGATTCAATTTCAGTCAAGTTTATCCACTGACAGAAAATGAAATTCAACAACTGGAATTTGAATTGCACTCCCTTCCACAGAGCAAACTGTCAAGCTCAAGAAGCTCTCAAAGCAGAGCCAAGTGACCAGTGATAATACCATGAGACAACTAATTAACCCCTTTCATACATTAGTTGCCCTCAGTGCAACTTTTTAAGGCCCTCACAATTTACTTGTATTTAAGTGAAGTTGACATTGACTTGATCATCCAAATAATCAGAAAGGTTTGACATTGGCTGCCCTTGGCCAGACATACCTGAAATCTTCAGATCCTATCACTTCTGTATAGTACATCACTTTACATTTGTGAGAGGACACCTGTAGAGATGCCAGCACATCATCCACACGAGGCAGGTTGGTTGTAGCACAGGCAGGCATGCTGTGGAATTTCCACTGTAAAATGTAGAAGCCAGGCCACCTGGTCACATGGGAGCCCTGCAAGCGGACACAACAAAAATCAAAAATTCATTTGATTAACAGAGATTTGTAGGCTTGACATTTGTTGTTCAAGTTTAGAAAAAGTGCCTACATGCCCAGAATTTTTGCCCAATGCCAGTATTTCAGCTCCTCAGCCAAATGGCAGTGCTGGGAGACTCTCCTCAAACAACATCCTTATCAAATCTGGGATGGAACACCAGCAGTTCCTCCAGCTTTTCAACAGTGTTGAGGGGTTAGGATTCAACATGCTGAAAGGAGAAGTTCTGCTTTGAAACAATATCCATTTTTCCGTTTATTTTCATTCACAGCCGTCCTTTGAGACTGTGAAAAGAACAGTCAAGGCTTCTACCTCACAGTTCAGGAGGTCACTGTCCATATTTCCAGATAAACACTTTCATCTTGGTGACTTAAAGAGCTGCTTTTTCAGAGGCTGTTTGACTCATTTCAAGTCAACAGGAGCAGCTGTGGCAGTGTGTGACTATAAACATGCTGCATGTTATATCAAACTTGGAATTAAAGGACAGGTTGTAAATGGGATAAAAACCCTTCAGGAGCTTTGGCCATCAGGAGCTCTTACCCTGCCCATTAGAGGGCAAACACAGAGAAGCTCAGACTTGATTTCCAGCCTTCTCTTATTACTGAGGGCAAGCACTGTGATATTCCTCAAACACAGAATGTTAGCTACAGTAAATAACTGTCAGAATTACAGCACTAAGCATGATTTTTACTTTCTGGACGTGCATTTTAGGTGGCCTCTCCATGTTCCTTGCTGATCCATCTCAGTCAGTGGCAGACTGATGCAACTTCTCCTCGCAGCAGATCCCATGTAAATCCCATCCCTGCTCCCTGCAGCAGCCAGCCTGAACAGCAGTGAAATGCTGGCCAAAAGCAAGCAGCCAGCCCAGCACTGAGTCACCACTCAGTCGTCAGTGCTGTGAGTAAGAACAGGCAGTTTGGGCTCCGTCTGCCCCCACAGAGGCTCTGGCTGCCTCACCTGCACACTCTCCCCTTCTTTGCAGATCAGGGGAGACTCCACCATGCTGTAGTCACGCCCCAGCTGCCAGACTTTATCTATCAACTGGACGTTGTTCCCACCAGGAGATGTAATACTGTGAGCTCCCAGAGAGTCCTTTTTGGGAGGCTGGGGGGCTCTTTTGGAGTGGAAGATGTTAAAAACAATGTCGCCCTTGCACACGTCAAAATCCCACGTGATCACAGACGAGGCGTCCACGATCTGGATGAGAACCTGAGACAGGAAAGGCACATTAGACAACAGCAATTTGGGCAGTAAAGGCAAACTCCTACAGAAAAAAAAGACAAGGAACACAGCTTTTTTTGTTGCTGGGCTTAGTTTCTACTATTAAAAAGGCTTTTTAATAGCCAAAAAAAGGCATTGCAGATACAAATTCATCCCTGATGGGGTGTCTATTCTAACACATGACTTTCGGAAGCTTTCAAGCAACTTCTGAGAATTTTGTTTGCTTTGCTTAGAAGAACACAGCTTTCAATAGAATGAAAACCAGTGATACTCTCTAAATGGCAACAAAATAACAGGAGGAACAATCACAAACTTCAGCTACTAAAGCAACACCACGCACCAGCTCCAGAAGGTGGAAGCACAGGAACTAAATGAACAAGCAATAAACCATTCCCAGGCCAAGAGACCGAGTTTGGAGCAGAGGGCTGAGATGAAAATGAAACCAAAGGGCAGCTGGAGCTGTACCTCATGTGGAGCTCCTTTGAAGACACTGGCAGACTGGTAGATTGTTTCAGTCCAAAGCTTGATGTCTTCATTTTCCAACTCTTCTGCTGTCCGGTAGAGGGACTTGGGAACCAGCCCACCCTCTGGTACTTCACACTAAAACCAAAAAAATCATTAAAAATTATCTCCTGTGACCATCCCATCATGTTCTCTGCCTACCAGCTTCAGAAACAAACATTCAGCAATACTCTGGAGAAGGGAACAATCTGAAAATAATTTTATAGCTTGTACATGATATCTATGTAATACTTTTTACAATGATCTGGCTGAGGCATTTGCAGAACTGCACACCAGGGGAACAGATCTTGTACATACAAAACAGCCAGCACCCCAGAAAGGGACTGTGCAAGGCCTGTAATTATCATTTAAACCACCTTTACACTGAAGAAAGATGGGAAGTACTTCAGAATCCTGAGGGAAGTGGCAATAGTGACTAAGACTGAAAAACAGAGCTACAGAGGCCTGAAAGAACAGGAGTAGCTAAATTTAAGGACGGATAGTGGGAAGATACAGAAAGTTTCCAAGCAGGTAAAAGGACATTGCAGCCAGGAAAGTTAGCAGTTTTGAAGTTACAGCTGTCTGACAGCTCGGTACTGGATGTGATTACACAACTTCCCTAAGCAAACTTCTGTTTTAAGAAGCCTATGGCAATGAAGTTGACAACAGGTTCCACAGAAGTGTCTGGGGAAATAGAAGTGTTTGGTAACTGAATTACGTCAGAGAATTGAAAAGATGTCAGAGAAGTCATTATTTGTTCAAATACTCAGAAGTAAAGAAGAAGAGAGAGACTGCCACTGCCTGTAACTGGCAGGAAGTATTGTAGCAATTTGCTTTCTGGTAACATTCACTTTTGCTTACTTAAGCAGTGGATTTTGCCAGCTTTCAGCTTCAAATTAGATAACACTGAAAGCAACTGCTGCAACAAAAGGCAGCCCACTGGAGATAAACACATGTTTTATTCCAACACATCTAATTGTACTTCATGATCATTTGAGACTATTGGAATTGACACAGATGAATTTTCAAGAATGGTACAGAAATTAATCTAGAGAGTGTACAGGGGCTGAAAACACACCCAGCCTGTGTTGTCAAAAGCATTGCAGGTGAAGCAAACCTGACATTATCAGCAAGATGTTAAAATGCCAGATCCAACTGACACCCAAGGCCCAGGCAGGAAACAGCTACCAAGGCATGTGACAAGCGACTGAGAAATTACAGTATCCTGCAGTGAAACCACTTTTCTGGTTTGTTGAGGGTAACTGCACACTCTGTGTGGGGAGTTGACTGGGCTGTTTGCTGAGCCCTCTTAGCAGATGTGCCACATGTTCCTTGGGCTCCTTATGGGATCACTTCTTTAGGTGACACAGACCCTCTGATCAGCTGATGGTGACAGCTCTTGCTCAGAGCTCTGCTACCATGGTTGCCTGAACTTTCCAGGGAACAGACTATGGCTTTTAGTTGTGCTTGGCTGTTTTGATAAGGTATTTGATACTCATCCGAGAGAAGCTTTGTACTGTTCTTTTTCAAGTGGATCCAGACAACAGCACTGAGCCTGGAATCCTACACCACAGCCCCCAGCTTCAAACTACACCAGGAATCACTCTGTGTTTACAGACTTCTTTGCTTAGAGGAGAGGAAAAATAATAATTAAAAAACCCCACAAATAAGTTGCTATATGCAAGAGTTTATATTCATACCATGCACTCTCCACCAAGGAAATCAGGGATAATTTCTTTATCGATGTAATCCAGCAGTCCCCCAGGACCCTGGTAGTCATTTCCAGCATAAATAAGGAATTTCTTTCTAGTGTTGTCATCAATGAATGGACTAACCTACAAAGAAAGTACAACAGAACAAATCAGGCCCTCATGTTTTTCTCAGGTCAATTTACATTCTTTTTAAGTCAATTTTGAAGGCATCAGTTTTGATCACGCCGAGTGTTACCATCCTGGTTATGCAAAGTCCAGACCACAAAGAAGCCAAATCAACCAACAGTGTGATCAGGTTATTAGGTGGTGTTTTTTAATCCACTCCAGGAATCCTATATATAGGACATGCTTCCAAATGGCAACATTTGCTGCATGTACAGCCTGATCTCAAGTGCTTTTACAAACTCAGAGAACTGAGGAACAGCTTGGATTACACACATACCAGTGTCCAGAGTACTGGGAATACTCGAGGTGCTCGTAGGATAAGTAGGCGGCCCAAGGTCTCAGGGTAATTAGCTTCAACCACCTCGATGATTCTCAGCAAGGCCTTGACACCAGGTCTCCATAAATGCCTCATGTTCAAGCCTTCCAGATCTACTAGACAGGTCCAAGAGCTGAATTTGAGACAGACAAAAAGAAAAAGAAAAATCTCAATCACAGCAAAATTCTCCTTGCTTATGCAAGTGCCCAACACACTGAGATGTGGGGCCCCTCGGCATGTTTTGGTTTCTTCTGTTTTACCTCCTTGCTTTGTGCTGCCTGTGAACACTGGAGTTTAAGGGGTGTGCAATGATCACTCTGCACACTCCCTCACAGACATTTTAGATTCCAGATAAAAGTTCAGTTCATATGAAGCCAAAAAAAATCCTGTCAACAGTCAGCCCAAACATTAAACCATTGCTTTTACTAGGAGATCAATTAAGTGACCACACTGCAGCTCTGAAGCAATTTAACATTCACAGTGCAGATTTTCTACTAACACAGAGCACAATGGTGCCAATACACATCAAAGCTAATTCTGTTGTCAGATCTCAGTGAAGAAAGCCTTTTCTATAGGAACAGATATGTTCTTAATACTAACTACTGAGCTGCAGCATGTGTTTCAGTTTCTTTCCAAGCTCAGGTCTCGCCCTGGGCAGGAATTCAAGATTTACAGCTGTGCTGCACCAGCCAGCAGCCATTACATTATGCATAAGGCTTCTATGGAACACCAAACCCTTCTTTGTTTCACTTTAAATGTTTAATATGCAGCCCTTTAGGATTATGGCTACAAATGAAGATCCAGCAGGCAGCACCATTCCACTGTTACACACGAGACTTCTCCCTTGGATTTGACCTCCCTGGGAGAGCTCGGGCAGGAAGTTCTGCCACAGGGAAAGGATAAGCAGGCACACCCCACATCCCCGGACCTTACAGATTAGGGGAAGAAGGAAGAAACTGGAGAAAGTCCAAGAAACATGGCATCTTTTCAGGGCTGGTTCTGCCTTCATTCCATGCCCTTAAATCCATTTTGCAGTTACCACTTTCACAAGTGACCCCCTACAATGACTTAAAGATTGGCTAGCAAACCACTTTGGACTGAACTTCACATGAAGTCATGCCCAGAACCTGGAAAACTAGATGCCAGGTTCCACAGCAGCCTCATGACCTCACCTTGGATCAACAGCTGAGTAGCCACACATAATAAATGGAGAATGCAAATCAGAAATGAGTATAATGAGCCTTGGGGTGGACTATGGATGAACAAGTGACACAGGAGCCACACCTTAAACTACTGGAAATGTTACTCATGATATTATCACGGCCTTATTTTTTGGCAGCCTGCACCAATGCCCAGTGCCTGTAAAATCCAACCCCCAAACAGATTTGGGAGTTAGGCTGCACTGCTCTGCAGATATCCAGGAGCAGAAGGAAGCAGAAGAGAAACAGCCCTAACAGAACCATTTTGAGCACGAGACCAAGGCTGCTGGGGCAGGTGTTGTGCGTCAGTCAGGCTTCCCCAGGCACATTCCCTCTAGCTCCATTAACTGGGGAGGCTCCTAATTAACTGTATGATTGTATCTGCATGTGAGACACAGCCTACCCTCTGCTTATTCCACTGCCTGACATCTCCCCCTGCACCCCATAAAGCAGCTAATTCCCACAGAGCAGACCTTACCTTATTGGCCTGCCAAATACTTTTGTATTCTCCTCACATCGCCTCAGCCCTTCTTCATTTATTGAAAGAACCTGCACAAGAAAGAGTGGGGTTTAGAAAAGACAGTCTCAAACTCAGTAGGTGGGATAAAGAAAATATGTTTATATCCAAAGACTAATTAAAACTACAAGATCAAACCAGCATAAACTTTTCCCCCGCCAAATAATGAATTAGAAATCACTACAATTACCCTTAATTACTCAGAAATTAAAGCCCCTTTTGAAATCACAGAAAGCAATCTTGAAACAGAACTAGGGCAAACAAACAAAAGTTAGTGTCTGCTTGGAAACGCCACTAGGAGAGATAAACAGAAGCCAGTCCCTGTTTTTAACAGTCAATACGGCTACTCCTGTCACTACTAGGAGTCAAAAAAAGTTGGTGCAAACCTGGAATTCTGCCAGCTTTCTGTTTGGAAGCTGAGCAGATCCACAGTAACAGTCTGAGTGATGCCTTTAGAGAAGGCAGAACTACAGGCAAGCACTTTTTCTTTAAAAATACATGATTCTTATCCTTGGAGTATAGGCTTGACAAAATCCTGAGTGTGGCGTTTTCTCTCTTGTACAAGAGCAGAGACTGGAGTCTGAAGCCCTGCACAAGTGCAGAAGAATCTGTGCAAATGCCAGTCAATAACCACAGGAGCTGCTGGGAGCTCTGCCTTTCCATCAGTCTGCAGAACGCACCAGGAGCAGCTACCAGGGGCTTTCAGATGTATTCCAAGCAAAAGCTGATGGCCAGAGAGCCCACGGGAATACCCTGCGGGGGGATGCTGTGGCAGAGGGGATTCCTGACTGAGAACCCGGCTGGGGACACTCACGTAGCGCAGCAAGGCCTCCTCCCCCAGCGCTCGCACCAGGCCCTTGGTGTCCATCTGGCCCAGCCTCAGCACGTACAGCGGGCGCCCGTCTGCACAGAGACACAAAACACACAGCAAGGGACGTTTGAGAGAGCTGCTTCTAAAAAATCCAGATGGAAACAAACCATAACAGCTAAACCTCCCTGCAAGAGGAAGCATCAAGAGCAGACGGCAACATAAACATCACTCTGTGCAGCCACGCCAACAGATTACCTGTAAAGGAGCTGCAAAATGGAGATATCCTGATTCAGAAATAGCTCCCTGACCTTCATGGAAAGTTCAAAGGACTGAGTACATCGGTACACTCCAGACATTGGTATACACAATTAATGACACAGACTATTCTTAGCTTCCAGGACAGCTCAGGTACACCAATGAACTGAAGCCTTTCCTGTAACTGCAGAGCTGCAAGGAAGGCTGTGAGGCTTTTATCACATGTGATGCAATAGTGCTCTGGAGTGTTTACAGCAACCTTTCCGGAAAAACAGCCATCCTGACATCTGGGGATTAATGAAACCAAGTGTTAACCCAGAGCCTGCCCTCTGCAGAGCCTGCTGGATGGAGCCACACTCCAGCTCTGTCACTGCACACTGTGCAGAACTGGCACACAGCCCTGCTAATGCAGGTTAAGCCTGGTGAGAACAGACTCTGCTCCAGGGATCAGCTTCAGCTGGACCCTCTGCATTAGAGCCCTGCCCTTCCACAGAGAGCCTGCACACTGGGGCAGCCTGACACTGGCAGGATACTCAGGCATTAACGTGAATTACTGTGTTGGCTGAAATTGAGAATCAAAGTTTGCATTTCTGGCTCTTAGTTGTACAAAACACCTCCCAGCCTCCTCCTAAAGCTGTGATGCACTTGTTAAGCCTTGCTTCATCTATTCTAAACAATCACCAGCTTAAAAAAGTGAATATGTTAGCATACAATATAAAAAGAAGAAAAGAAAGGAAGCTTTCTACATAAAAATCTCCCTCAAGTCTTGTTGTCCGTGCCGTTTCACTCCCCTCCAATAGCTGCAAGAGAGGTTATCAAATTATCATTAAGTCCTTTGGGACACAAGGAGAGAAACTGCAAAAAACACACTATTAAAAACAACAACAACCAAAACTGCACAGTCAAGGCAAGTTATTTATTTGGCAAAGACACTGCCCCCATGGAAGTTCACAGTGTTTTATGTTTTATCAGGTGGACTAAAAGAAAATGTTATTTTAATATCAGCACACACTTATCTTGGAATGTACTGTTTAGCTTTTGAAGCACTAAACAAAAACTGCTATTAAGCTTCATAGCAGGTCTCCCTCCCTCCCTCCCAGACACAGATGCCTCCAAACCCAAACTAACAGCTCAGTAACCCTGGTCCACCCAAATGACACATGAAGGAGAGTCTCAGCTGACAGTGCTTTGTAATCACTGTACAATTTATATTCCATTAGAGCTTTGTGGTTTTAAAAAGACATTAGATTGAGGCATTCCTGTCAAAATAAAAGCCATTGAGATGTATAGAAATCTGTGCTAATTGCAAGCCAAATAGTAACTTCTTTTCTTTAGCACTGGTAGCTCATTCTAGACAACATGCTTCATTATCACTGCTGCCTTTGCTGTAGCACTGAAAGCCACACAGCATTCAGCCAGCTTAAGTTTGGCACATTTAGCATATGTAGGAGGAAAGGAGCAATACTAGAAAAGAGGTTTAAAAAAAGAACCTACCACTGTAAAGTTTTAAATTATAGAGAACTGCTCAGTTCTGAAATGGTGTTTCCATTATTGACAAAGCCATGCTTTACTTGTGGCCATGCTGCCAGAGAGATCAAAGGAACTGCAGGGGAAGGGAGGGGGCATGAAGTTCACCACAAGACTGCAGAACTTCTCAGAAGAACATTAAACAAGCCTTTGATGCATTCTGCACCTTTTTGCTCACTGGCAGGACCCAGTTGTGTGCTATTGACAGAGGAAGTCTTTGCAAAGGACAGGCAAGGAACAGGCTGAAAGGGAGAACTTATTAACAGGTCTTTTTCCCTACAATCTTTACAAGCACATTCTCATTTTCCATTTTCGCAGTTTGAGGTCTGTCAAACCCAGAGCAGCAGGGAAGAGCCATTCAAGCTCTGTGATTAAACTTCTGCTGCATCCTCCCTGTCTCCTGGCCACTACTGCTGACAGCATCCTGCCCTGTTTCATTTGCTGCTTGAAAAAGGAAGAGCTGAGCAGAAACAATGGTGCCTGGTGGGAAAGGACTCAATCAGAGCACCAATCGCTCACAGTAAGAGATCATTTCCTTATCTAAAGAGCCCAGCTTGCCTCAAGCCACAAATTCCAACGTGTTTCATTTCTATGTATGTATTAGCAACGAGATCAGTGCACGATAAAGCAGAGGGACAGGGGACGGTGTCAGGCTGTGGCTCACAGTACAAAGGGAATCCAGCCAAAGCTGCTTCTCTTCTTAAACAAACCTGCTCTATTTGATGTTTTTGCAACATTCCACTTCTCATCATTAAGCTGATTGTAATGCCAAATAAATATTCATTTATGTCATCAGCAGACTTATGCAACATCAGAAATAAATTGATTACAAAGATATACTTATTTACAAACACCTTTTAATCACTGAAAGAGCACACTCAGCATTTGCCTAACACCCTTCTAAGCATCTCAGAGTACGATGGAAGTGCAATTAATCATTTTTTTTTAAGCTCTTGGCAAAGCAAATTTAAGTATGTCAGTATTAGTCAGAAAGACTCTGATCCAGGACTCTGCCTCCAGCAGCTAAGGGCTGGCAAAGGCACTGGAACAGGCTGCCCAGAGAAGCTCTGGATGCCCTGGAAGTGTTCAAGGCCAGGCTGGATGGGGCTCTAAACAACCTGGTCTAGCAGAAGGTGTCCCTGCCCATGGCAGGGAGATGGAACAAGATTATTTTAAATTCCCTTTCAACCCAAAACATTCTATCCATTTAAGTGCCTTTAGTACGTAACAACTGAGAAGTTCTCACCAGCCACCTCTAGTTAACAGAGGGACAACTATCACCTTTGATTCAAAAGGTAAAAAGGCTGTTCAGTATATATTTTGTACTGAAACATACCTTTGTCATGGTGATGCCAGCCTCCTGCATAGTAATCCTGGAGCACTTGGGGAGGATTCCAGGTGTCCAGAATATAATCCACCTGGTGCTGCTTACGCCACGTCAGTGACTGGCAAAGGATCTCTCTTGCTTTGTCGATGTTGAAGTCCCGGGCACGCAGGAATCTTAAAATGTGCTCGTCCTTTGGGATCTGTTAACAAAGCCAAACCCAGTTTTGTATTCAAGGTTTGAAACAAGAACAGAAACCCAAACAATAGAAGCTGAAAAATGTGCAGCCCTGCACCAATGCAAGAGGATGGTGTGTAACCCTGGGAGCTACTCAAGAAAATCAGCCTTTGTTTGAAACAAAATCATAAGCCCTGTCAGGCACTGCAGCTACCTTCATAAGGGATATAAAAATTTCATGAACTCTAATGTAATCATTTCCACCTGTATGACCATACCAAGCCAGTCCAATTTAAATAAATCAAGACAAAACACAGACTGTGTTTTATTGTTAAGTTAGAGGAAGCTGAGACACACATGCAAATCCAAAGGCACTGGAAAAACCCCAGCCTGGCTATCAGTGCTCCACTGCTACCAGTGTTTCAGGATTTAAGACTATGATGTTTGGCCAAAACAAACAAATGTAAAAATAAGGTCATTGTAGAAACCAGGAAGACTTATAAATCTGATGTTATTCCCCAGTGGCAGTTTAACTGAGAGTCCGAGAGACTTTCATGCTAATTATTGAAGCATCTCAGCAGCAAAGTCAGCTGGACAGTCACAGTGAACTCCTCCTATTGCCACTGCTTAAATTTAGGTTTTGATCATGAAGAGCCACTTAGGAGAAAGAGTTCAGCCCCAGAGGGTGTGGCAGGAGATTTCCTCAGGCCCATCTTGTGTGTCACACTCTGAGGCAGGGGACACCCCCAGAACTCACCTTGCCTTTGTGCGTCTCCTGGAGCCACTGCCGCAGGCGGATGAGGCAGCTCTCCTGCATCGGGGTCAGGTCCCCCAGGTACCTCTTGATGTAGTCTGCATCCAGCTTATCTAAAAAAGAGATTGCAGGTGATCAGAGTGCTCCTGACCTAGGCCAAGCACCACGTGATCTGATTTGCTGCTGTCTCAAAGTGGCCGCTGTGTTCAGCGCAGTCAGAACTCAATAAATGATTCCTTTGAATCAATGAAAAGATGAGCAAGGCAACACACACAGTCATCTTCATGGAGAAGACAGAATTCTCTTTCTGCAGCCAAGGAAGGAACAAAAGCAGACATTTGCAAAAGCACTTTGCCAGTATACTCAGATTTATCAATCCACAGCACCACTGGGCTTGCTGCTTCTAGAAATCCTTAGAGAAGCTTTGGTCTCCCAGTGCAAGAATTTTCCCAAATTCCCAGAAGACTGTGTCTAGGGAAGTTTCAGCTGTTTCCTCCCCATCATTCCTACAGTTATACTCATGCCTGAATTTCAGGGTAAGAGCAGACTGTTCATTTGCAACCCAAATGAACAGCAAGGAGTTTTTCTGCTCATACCTGATCTCCACTCACCAACTCAGCCTGTAACAACTGCCTGAGTTCTGCCATGTGTCACTGCCTGGTGAGCCCACACTTTAACACTGCATGTCACCAACTCAGGAGCCCACGTGGGGCTCCTCAGCTGCCCAGGAGAAGCTGCCCAGTGCTGAGAGCCTCTCCAGTACAAAGCTTCCCAGTAAAAGACCCTCATACCATCGGGCGTTCCTGCGGTGGGCTCCGAGGGGCTGCTGGAGGTGTTGAGGATCTCCTTGTTGCTCAAGCCCTCCTTTGTGGCAGACTCTGGGATATTAATGGCAGGTGACACTGGTCTCCTTGGGTGGGATGTGCTGCTTTCTGATTTACATGCAACAGGAGGAGTCCAGCGAGGGATAAAAGTTATTCCTTCTTCCTCCAGCTGCTTCAAGTAGTACTCTATTATTTCTTTTCCCTTAAAAAAAAAAAA
>VYZR01123532.1:13760-40228 GCA_013400675.1 Oxylabes madagascariensis
AAAAAAAAAAAAAAAAAAAAGTACTTCAGCCACTGAAAAACCCACACATTTAGACACAGAAAGGATTGGGCTGAAAATTAAGTGATCAGATCTTTAAAGATTTCACTTGAAACAGCCCTACACAGACACACTGCCCCAGGCCTTTAGCAAAGCAGCCTAGCTTTCTCAGCAGAGCAGCCTGTTACTTAGCAGCAGCCTCATTGTCTTTTGGTAACTTGGAGCCAGGCACATCCTTCCCAATTGCAGGCTCACCTTTTTAATATTGCTGGTGTATTGCTTCATGGCAATTTTTTCCACTGTGCTTTCAAAACCAAAAAAAGATTTGATATCCAGACTTGCTGACTGCTCAAAACAGGTCCAGTCTTCATTGTCAGGATGAACCTGCAAGTCAAAAGATCATACAGCTCAGTTAGCCATTTAGGTTTTTTTCTCTCTCATAATATTTGAAATGTTTCTTGTTTTACAGGTTCACACAGTCAAAAACATTCAAGTGGAATTTGAGGTGTCTTGCTCCACAGTTGGGAAGAGGCAACAGCAAAGGACAAAAAGCTGAGAAGCTCTTCCATGGTCCCACAGCTCTTTTTTTTTTTTTTTTTTTTTTTTTTTTTTTTTTTTAACAAAAAGGGGGGGGGGGGAAAAACAAAAGTGACCCANTTCCGTCTTAACAAGAAAGGGGAGGGTGGAGAAACTCAAGTGCACCAGGCAAGAGCCAGAGAACTGCACGTTTCTACTCTGTCTCAGTCTAGATAAGGGCTGGGACTGCAGGGTGTGTGTGGAACAGGGTAAAAGCCTCCACAGAGAACTCTGCTGTGGCTGATATCTCAGGGCCAGCTCAGCCAGGCTGAGCTCTGCAGCAAGGGCAGGGGCAGCATGCCCCACATGTTTCCAAGAGACAGCCAAAACACTGTTCCCTCACTGACCTAGGAGGTACTTTAGCATTCTGTAGAATGAAAACTGTTTTCGTTTGTTCTCCCATGATAATGCCACAGACAGAAGTGCACACTCCTTACTCTTAGCTTATTTCTTGCTTTACTGACATGATCCTGAAACAGACTTTTAGTTGGACTCGATCTTAAAGGGCTTTTCCAACCTAAACAATTCTACTATTGATGCTGATGCTGTTACAAAAAGCTGTTTTTTAAACTCTCTTCAGCTAAAATAGATTTGTTCAAGCAATTTCTAGGCTGGGCTCTGAATTTGTCATTATAAAAGCATCACAAACAGCTGGATTTCTGAGCATGTAACTGGCCTGATGCCTTAGGGTTCCCTTCCCCCTCAAAACATGCTAAATTTGGCTAAAAACACGATCAACACTTTATAAGGAGACAACTACAGAAAAAAAAAACCCTTTTCCCTTCATTTTCTGTTTCTGCATTAGGGAATGGAAGGTACAAGAATAGCTTGTACAGCCTCAATAAGTACAACTCATAATAACATCATTTAAGAATCTTCCTGTATTTTTATAAATTCAATTATAAATTACCTTTAATAAAAATGAACTTTTAGAAACAATTTATTCTTCCATTAAAAACCCGGGTTTGTATTTACCTAATTTCTCAATTGAGTAGGGCAAATGGACATAGAGAAGTACTGTGTTTTGTACATATTTACCACATGCACTTTTCTGTACAGCATTTCCCCCATTTAAACAGAGCTTTCACAAAAAAACTGGAGCTAAGTGGAAGAGTATTCTTAAATTTACCCTAGAAGTTACAGCAGAAATAATTCTAAAAAGATTAAATAGTGTCAAGTGGGTCTGGCACCCGGTGATATTTTAACCACAGGTTAAACACAACAGAAAATGTTATGACCTAAAAAGTGTGCTACAATACAGATAAATCAGTCACATTTGTTAGCTCTGATCTGACCTTTAGCACCAATTTGAAGTTCTACTGCTACAGTACATGCTGTAAGAGCCCACGAGGATGGGCTGACCATTCAGAAATAAACCATGACCAGAGCAGAGCAGCAGGCCTGCCACCAGACTCCTCTGCATCAACATTTGCACTGAAGACCAAGAACAATGAAAAAAGATAGGTTAAAACATAGCTGACTCAGTGAACTTCTGTCTGAGCTGAGCAGAAGGCAAATAAGCTGAACTTTCCTCTGACAGTTCTGTCAGGGTGTCATCAGCCTCACCAAGTCCCACACTGCTGCTACAAAGCACAGATTTGCCTAAACAGAGCTGTCAAACACAGCAAATTATGTTGTGTTCTGCTCTCTGAGAAGATGCTCAAGCAAGAGGGTGCCAAACATGTCTCAGTTTTTGAGGCAAGCATGTTACATTTAACATTTAACACTAACAATTATCCCTCAGGGCCGTGTGCTGGCTATTTTTTCTTGCAAGGCAAAAGCCAGGAACAACCCAAGCTCAGTTTGAGTCCTGAGGTCTGAACACTGTCTCGGCTCCATCTGCAGCCCCACCAAAGGCCTGCTGTTACTCACTGTGTAGGAACAGTGCTCATTAATGATGACTCTGTTAGAGAAGGTCTCATTGTAGGCTTCTATGTGCAGAGTCCTTTCTCGCCTGTTCAGAGAGTTCTTCTGGACAAAGTAGACATAGTCCACTCCTGCAATCTGGGGAAGAGGCACAGATTCTGTTCAGGTACAGTATTCAGGTGAAGGGATATCCAGAAGTACAAAGCAGGCATTCAAAGCTCATCACCTTTTTCAGCAGCCGTGGTGCATCGATGTCCAGCTTGCAGCGCCGCTCAATCACGTGGATGGCCTCATCCTCGCTCTTGTACTCATTTACAGTGTCACTGGCTACAAACATGGGGATCAGAGGGCATGTAGGAAACCTTCTTTCATATGCCTGTCACGATGGAAAGAGAACAAACAATCACCACCATTAATTCCTCAGGGTGTGCAGAGTTCCTTCGTTGGCATCACCAGCATTTGGAGGCTGAATGCCCTTCAGAGCTTCCCTGGAAGGGGCTGAGCCTTCCTGAATCCACATTACAGCTGAAAGAGTCACAATGCATTCCAAACAATCCATTTATTAATATGTTCCTTGACAGTAAGGCAGTTTTTAAAGCATGCAAAATAATCCATTCCTCCCCTCCCTCTGAAAAGGAAGTTTTTCATTCTGTACCATGACAACCCCCTTGATACTGGAAAATCAGACCCTCCAGTTCTAAAATACCACAAGACAAAACAATTATGTCGTGGATTAAAAAAAACTACTTACTAATTACCGGTGTTTCACCAAGCTCTCTAGAGGGATTTCGTACAGCTCCCCAAGGTCTAATAAAAACATTTCAAAAGCTATTTCTTAAGCTAATAGAGCTCTCAAGCTCCCTGGGCACAGAGTGTTCCTAATGATTTCACTGCAGTTTATCAGTTCACAGTTTTGTCCAACAACAGTCAGTCTAATACAATGAGCTCATTTCACACTTCTGAAAATGTAAAACTTCTTGCAATAATGCAGAGCTAGCAACAGCTTTGATTTTGGTTAAAGAACACAGTCATGTAAATAACTTCATCTCTTAAATACTTGACACACAGAGAAAATGGTATTAAATCAGACATAGGATAGTTAAGGATTTGGGATCAGTAAAACAAGTAAGAGGGTGTTATCCCTACTAGTACACTTGTTGGATTTTGATTTTAAAACCACTGTGGCTGGAGAATATAAGACAGCTCTTTTTTTTTTTTTCCTTTTCTTTCACAGTCTTTAATGTATCTCTGCTTCTCTATGGCTTTTTTTTTTTCCCTCATGGGGTAGCAGTGAGCAACTAATACTTTAGCTTTCCATATTGTGAATTCCTTCATTTTTGCTACTATCAGAACCTCATTTGCTTTGGTGAAGAGGTAGGATTTTGCAAGATGTCCCAATGCAGAAGAAAGCTTAGATAAAGTAGATCTGAGAGAATATCATGAAACAACCCCTTAAAAGAGGTAAGATATCCACTCTGTCCTTTTAGATGATTTCAACTACTCGGAAAACAGCTGCACCAAGAGGGAGAGGGTGGAGAACAAAACAAGCAGCAGCTGCACAAAGTATGCAATGGTGGGGCTGGAACAGAAAAGGTCTCTTAATTCTCCCTTTAGAACAATTAAAATACTTCAGTTTATTACCAGCGTTCAAACCTAGTTTGAAGGCAGTGTTACTATGGTGACAGTGGTGTAAGGCACTAAAACAGTGTCAGCTTTTTTCCCCTTGTGCATATTTTTAAGCCATTTTTGCAGCATGACTGTCCCGAGTTGATAAAGATGCTCTGTGAGGTAGCAGAAGCGCAGCCAGGGCAGGGGGTCACACACCCTCCCTGCTCAGACACAGCTGTGCACAGCTGGCTCGGTCTGACTGAAGAACAGCAATAATAATTCCTGGGCTCAGGGATGTGTGCACAATAGCAGCGACACAGCATTAGTGTTGGAACACAATAGTCAGCACTGGGGGAGAAAATCTTTCACAGCTCCCAGACAAAGGGAGGATGGGTCCTATTAACACGGAATAAGAAGTTTCTTTTGCCCTATTGGTATGGCAAAGAAGTTCTGTTTCTTTTACAAGGTTCTTGTTCTGGACAGAAGGCATTTTAGTTGCTCACGAGTATCTCAGCCCTCTCCCTGAAAAAATTCTCAGCATTCTTTCTAAATTAATCTCTATTTTAACTGCAATGACTGTAGTTAAATGCTGTTAAAGTCAGAAAAAGAAAACATTTCTAGAAGAAGCAGAATTTAGAAGTATTTCTGATTTTCAGATTGCCTCATTTAATATATTTGAGGACCTTATGTTACGATTATTTTATAGACAGGAGAGCAGGGGCAATAAGGATCTAACATTTTTCTCACTTTTTTCAAAGTCTTTTTTTACATTTGGATGACAAGTTTTCCCCATTTGAACAGCCCCCTTTATGCCAAAGCCTTTGCAATTCTCCTTCATTGCACATATTGACGTTTTTCTCATCTTAGCCCTCCAAACACTTCATGTTTGCCCTGTGAACATTTGCAATTCAGAGCATTACCTGCTCATGAGTGTTTGCTGAACTGTGAACAAAAAATTGCCCAAGAAGGATGTGTTGTTTTAAATGGCAAGGCTGAATTGAATGTGTTCAATTTGGAAGAGAATGAAATAATTATCTGCCAAAAGCTGGCAAGCTGAATGCTCACAGCAAAGTACTTGAGGGTTTCCAAGAGATTAACAGCGACTCGGGATTCTTTCTCCTGAAAGAACATACACACAGAAAACTGTTCAGTCAATTTTGCTGGGCTCTTAAATCAGGCTGGTTTTATTTTTTTTTATGTCCCACTGCCAATATATCCTTGTAATGCACCATTTCGCAGCACAGCCCAGTTTGAATAAAAGGTGATTAGAGCAAACCATGGCCACATCAAAATATTTAATCTGATTCGAGCGCGGCTGTGTCTCCCACAAGGGACAAACCGCTCCCTTTCACAGAGCAGAGTGGGCAGGAAAAAGCTGCTGAAGGCTACAGGACACTCACACATCTTTCACCCCGAACCAACACAGCACAGGAACAAAACCTGTAATTTGTGGTACAACACAGCAAGAGCCACGTGAGTCGGAGCAGCACATGCATGGCCAAGACTGGAGCTATTCAAGGAGCACGAGAAGATTAAAGAAAGATCAAATGCTGCTTTTATTTTTCAAGAGAACTGAAGGGATTTTGCTGCGTTGTTGAAGTGTTTTGAACCAGAAATTTTGTCTCAAATCCAGCTTTGCAGACAGGAAATAACTGAACTGCATTATGCAGTGTTCCTCCAGCAGGCTGATAAAGCAGAGTTTATTATAAAATGTGCCCCTTCCTTGTATGCCAGCGCTGTGGTCAAACCTGGACAGATAGGTCTCTCTTCACAAATAAAATCAGATATTCCACACTCTTGTCTCAGTGTTCCAATTTCACTGTACAGATACCATCAAAGACAATTAGTTCCTCAAAAGAGAAGCAGCTGCAGAAAATCCTGAAGGGCTCCATGCAGGAGTGAAATGCTGCTGCTATAGCACTAAAGGCACCCAAGAATGGTGTTTCAGAGGTGACACTGTTATTGTTTTCCTCGTCCCATTTAACACACAGGGTGTGACACGGAGCACAAGTCAAAAGCACAGATGTGCTCATCCTCAAAACCCTGCAGCTGCTGCTGGGCTTGACATGAAGTCACAACACCTCGGTGGCTGAGGCACCTGAGCACAGATCTTTCAAAAAGTGATTTTGAGCCTGCAATTCTCCAGTTCCTCAGTAATGTACTTTTACATTTCCCACCAGCCTCTAGAACATTTGTGTACTCTGATCCATTAGAAGCTGAATTGTGCATCAAGAAAAACACAGTCTGGTGAAGCAGCTTGAACCGCAAATTTAACTTTCTTAAATGCATGTTAACAGCAAGAGCACTGACAAGCACAATTTCAACCAAAATAGCACTGTAATAAAGCTTCTTTTCCAACTGCTTCCCTTAGCAACTCATGCTCAGAGTAGAGTCAAAATAACAGGATTTATTCCACTTTTATCCTTGCTAGTATTTCAGCTGAGTGTGAAGACATGAAAGCAATTCAGAAGTCAGACTATTTTAAATCCATTGCAGTCGTTTTTCATAGCCAAGGGAATTGTACTTGTTGCCACAGCCCTTAGATTTTGGCATTCTAGAATCAGGAATAACAAGTTCCTTTCAAAATAATACCTTTAAAACAGCACTTAGGTATGACTCCCAACCCAGTTTTCAAAGATTTCTGGCTTTTTGCTTCTCAAACCATGCCTAGGGCTAATAAAATACCTTGATAATAAGCATGTGCTCAGTCCTCAGTAGGGAGAGTCATGCATGCAAATAAATTACTCAGCTTCTCTGGCCAGTTTAATACATACCCAGTCTCCTGTCTTCAAGGACAGGGATTATTTAGTATGTCCATCAAATGACTCAAAACTAACTTCTACACTTAAAAGAAGAAAAAAAAATATTCCAAGCAATCTTATGCTGTGCTGTTCTAATAGGTGAATCCTCCAAATAGAAATTCTAACCTGGTGAAATACGGAGGAATTTCAATTACCATTCAGAAGATTAAGCATATTGAGTGCTTTAACAGCTTAATGGCACGAATCAAGCTGTTAGGATGTTTTATTTCTTTTTGATGTTTTCAGTCTGAAATTGCTGGCAGAGCAGCATTCCAAGAGCAGCACCACATTCTCCAAGGGCACCTCAAGAGAACCCATGAACAGATTCATCCTGGCAGTCCAATCTTGTCTGCAGCACTCGGTGCTAACTTTAATTTCTGCCTGCAGCGTCTGATCATGTGTGGGTAACAATGTGCAAGTGCATACCAAAGTTCACTGTGCTGCCCTATCTGCTTCCAGTGTGTGGGATTCCTGAATTATTCATAAACACAAGAAACAAGAAGGGTCACTCAAGCAGGATGCTGCCCTGGCTCCACAGGCTGCATTCCAGCAGCCCGATCATTCCTGCAGAGCACTGTACCCCTTCCTCCCCTTGCATTACAGCACTGCAGATCAATAGGAAAAGCAGAGACTGATGGCAGGGTAACCAAGAGGTTTCAAATTTCTTGGCAGCTGAACTTGGAAAGAAACGATTCTGGATGAACTCTCACAGATCAGCAAATAACTTTTCATGCCCTGTATTCTGCTATTCAGAGCTCCCTATCACTCCCTTTGCAATCCATACATATGTATAAAAATCATGACACTTGTTCAAAGCAGTATGAAAATCGTGAGGCTTGAACAAAGCAGTGTGATCTCGGTGCCAGTGTCTCTGAGGGATGTAAGCTCACATGGGAGTGATCAGCTCGGGGGCGTGCGTGCAAGAGAGCAGATGGTTACAGTGGATACACCTCAAAAAGCTCCAGAAATAGGGGCTTTGGTAAGGTAACACACTCGGGCACCGGGGAGAGGGAACGTGAAGCAAACTGCACGTTGGAGAAGCACAAACATCGTTAACACACAGGTAGTCAGCTCTCTGGGAAGAACCTCCCCTGTGAAGCCGGCTCTGGAAGGACAAGTCCTCCAAGGACACGTTCAGGGCCCAGCCAGGCCCTGCTCCCCTTGGCTCTGTGCAGTGACCTTCCCCTCAGAGCAGCGCTCCACAGCAGCCCCTGCTCAGGAGGCTTAAGTGGTTTTTCTCTCCACAGTGTTTTCACTTCATTAAACGTTCTCATTTACAAAGAGAGGAGTAATTCTCCTATTGCTGGGAAACAAAGGCTGCTTGGCAGGCACTCACTTCTAGAACACTCTCTGGAAAAGATGGAGAAGGCTTTAGTTACACAGACTACAGCTGCGGCTTGTGGGGACTACAGACAACCAACAGGAGAGGCAGGGTCAGACCTGTCAGTGAATGGCTGTGTATCATCTAAACAAAAATTTCCTTCATGTACCATTTCTGGTCCTCCACAAATATGAGGTTGTTTAACAGTCCTTTGACTTCTCTCTAAATCTTAGCACAGTACATGTCAAAAAAATATAACTAGTTAGAGTGTAAAGAACACTATGACTTACTTTAAAAGGAAAAAAAAAAAGAGTTTAAGCCTTCCATTGCAATTTCTACTTTAAAAAACTGTTTAAAAGTGTTCAAATAGGACTAGAACAAATATACTATAGCTTTTCCAGCAAGATTCACCATTGGTGAACCTGCTGGCTATCAGAGCAAGATCAACAAAGAAAATGTTTGCTTAACAATTTATCACTGAACTGGATTAAGCATACCAGAAAGTACATCAGGAAATACCTTGTGTGGAAGCAATTTGAATTAAAAATTATAAGTCATCACCTGAAAGAGGGCTACTGCAGAGATTTTAAGAATTAAGACAAATTAAGCAGGCAGCAAGCATTCATTAAAAAAGACTCTGTTTCATCTTGGTTTGTTAAAAAAAAACACTAAGTCACAAGGCCCCACACTCAAATACACCTTTGTTTAAATACATTCATTTTGCAACAGGAAAAAGCTCTTCCACTCCATGCAGAGCAGAATTCCACAGAAGAGAGGAAAATCCTGCCTTTCCAAGCAGAGCTGTACTCGGGCAGGGTGTGAGGGGCAGAGCTGGCTCCATCCGAGAGCCGTGCGGGCAGCTCTGAGGGCAGGGCTGCACCGTGTGCTGGGATGCATTCCCAAAATGAGAGCTGATGTTCACTTGGCAAATGCAAGCGGCCCTTTACTCTAAGCTACAGGGAAAAAAACTGCACAATTCTTCATTCTCCCCATCACACTTCCCCTTACAACTGCATCCTGACCTTATTTTACTTTGTCCCTCTTGTATCCCCCCTTCATTACAGTCCAAAAAAAGCATTTTACCCTGGAGTGGCAGGAGTCATTCAGAAACACAACAGATTGTCTTCACTCTCTGTTCCCTGGTACAATGAAATTTGGCCATCTAAGTATTAACGATGGCTATTAAGTGTATCCAAGATAAAATAAATAACCCTTCTGTAAGTTACACCGAAAAAATCAATAGGACAAGTCAATATCCGTAAGACAAACATTCTGCTCCATTTTAGAGGCTAAAGAGTTCCTGTTTACTACATGAGTGTAAGAAGTAACCTGGAACTTTCTAATTAAACAATCTTTAGTGCATTAAGAGTGTAAGTCTACAGTACTGTTCATATCAAGTCTTCCAAAGCAAAGCATTCCCAAGGAATTGTCCAAAATGGCCCAACTCCTACTTTGCAGAAGTACAATCCCACCTTAAAGTTCATAAACAATGGAGCAAGTCTAAAATTTTCATAAAGAGGCTGTGAAAATTTTATATAATTATGCATCAAATCCTTTGACTACAATTACAATGGCTTTTTTGTTTTTGAAGTTCTGGGGTTTGTCTTTTTTTTTTTTTTTTAATAGACCACACAAACACATTCTTATACAAATCAGACAAGTACTAACAAGAATCTACTTTGCACAGATGTTGTTTATGAGTTGTAATTGAAGGTTAATTATTTCTCAAACAGCAAGAGAAGCAATCTTGAAAAACAACCTTGGATGTTCTTCAAGGCAGAGATCAGAGCTTTCAGGTAGAGTATCTGGGAAGAGAAATTGTCAGTGGTTCAAAAACTTACTGCAGCATGATATTCAGATTCTTCAAATGCTTTATTTATGATACTGCACTGAAGCAGTGCTCAGATTTACAGCCCAGGTCTACACCTCTTCTTCTCAGAAGATCCAGGAGAGGCTTCCCACACTGCATGAGTCCTGAGCTCCCAGACATTACAGGACCCTGCACAGTCCCCAGGCACTCCCTGGGCTCACAACACCCACAGCTGTTAAATAACCCATGCTCTAAGCTGCCCTTACACACTACAAACACTGAAGGTCACTGCAGAAACCTTCTCATTAACATCACCAGGGCTTCCCTGGCCCTTGTTCAATCCAAAAGTGATACAAGGACTTGTTCTTTTCAGTATCCTTGTCTCAAGAAAGCATCTGAAAGCATAACTGGCTTAGCAGGCAGAAAACTGAGCTTCCTCAGCTCATCTCTCCTGCTGTGGAATGGAAATGAAATTCCTGAGAAATTCTCTATGAAAGCAGGAAAATGAAGACATCTGTAAGCAGAGGTGAATAAGAAAACATTTCTTTTCCTGGCATTTACCAAAGCCATTAATTCTTGCCTTCAACAGCTCCTCTGTCACTCAGGAGTCCTGCATGGAAGAAAAGGTTTTATTAAGTGTACAGAAGAGCACAATCCCTGCTCGTCCTTGTCTCCTCTTGGTGCCTGTACTTGTTTAAGGAGTTCTCTTGATTTAGTCACGTTTCACTGAAAAGGATTTCAGGCTCTACACTGCCATGAACAACTCACTTGTGCCTTGCAAAAGTCTATAAAGAAAGAGGAAGAAAGGATGAGCAGATTTATTCCAATACATTTAAATTCCCCCCTAGCTTAAATATATAAAGCCTCCAATTTTATTACTTCCTATAAAAAGAAGAGGGCAAGACAGCTCTGTCCATTTTTACATTTAGCTGTATTAGAAGCCCACAGAACTTTCAAGTTAAGTAAATACCCAGTTAAGTTTCTTGCACATTTCAAATAGACTCTACCTGTTAAAGTGATCTTGTCTTCAGCAGATGTCACCACTGAACAAACAATACCTATTTGTTCTACCAAATAGGTTAACAGCCCTGCCACATGCCAAGCAGGCAATTTGCTGCTCAAATCCTAGAACCGCAGCAAGAAACCTCTCAGCTTCACATCCATTCTGCAAATTCCTGAAAACAATGAGGACATTGCCCATAACCACTACAAAATAACCCAGTATACAGACCAAACTCAAATTCAATAACTGCTTTGTGATCTTGTATGAAGGGCTTTGATTCAGTAAATTTAAAATCTCTATGGAGACAGGAAACAGCAGAGAAGTTATTCTTGTGTTTTGGCTCCACTAAGTTACTCTGAGACTATAAAAATTTAGAGACAATTTTTTCTCGGTTCCTGGCTTCCAACAGCACTTTACCAGCACTCATCCAGAACACCAGGGATGTGCATGGGGAAGCAAAACAACCTTTCAGAACAGAGACAGAACAGAACTTTATCTCCACACAGCTCTGCAGATACAATCCAGGCTACTTCACACCTATTTAATCTCTTCCAAGTCTTCTGCAGTGCAAAAGGAACACTTTCATGTTAAATTTGATACACATAGCCAATCACAAAAATCAAGAAATACTACTGACATGGTGTTATAAAGGAAATTGCAGCTCGACAGCTCACAGAGTGCTGCTTACACAGCACATCACACACCACCTTGGATTTCTGATAGCAGGACCTTTTCATGTGTTAAACTGCTACAAAGCACTTCCAAGCGAAAGCAACTGTATCAACACACAAATACGGGCATTTCTGTTCCTCTCTGTGGTTCAGGCAGCATTTCCATGGTTACAGTGTTGATCACTTATTGGCTTTAATTACACTCCAAACCCAGACAAAATGCATAGCTTGGCATTTTAAACAACCCTAAAGGCAACCCTGCAGGCCAGTTCTTGAAACCTGGCTTTGAGTCCCGTGAGGTGGAATGCACTTGGAATCATAAACTCATTCCAGTTGGAAAAGACTGTAAAGACCTTTGAGTCCAACCATTAACCCAGCACTGCCCAGTCCACCACTGAAAATACCACACTGCTCATTACATCCTCCAGGTCATTGCAAAATGTCACTGAAACTGGACAGATCTCCAAGTAAACCCAGCACAACATCCACACCATCGTCCCAAACTCTGGTACCCATTTTAGTTTGTCTTGCTTGTGTTTAAACTTCTTTCCTTTGAGGTCATCACATCAGGAGTGCTCCTGACACCAAACATTCTTACTGCACAAAACATGACCCCAAACCACGTGGACTTTGGGACATTATCTCAATTGTCAATCACAGGACACTGCAACAAATTCACCTCTGGTAGTTGTTGCACAGAATGTTTTGGAGAAATTCAGGCTAAGAATCAACTAGATAGGATTATGCCTATTAGTATCACTTTCATGAACAGGATTTAAAACTGATTTTCTACTGCTGGTAAGTTACAGCAGACATCAAACCCTGCCCACTATCAAAAAGATAGTAACAATTTCAGGGGAAAAAAAATCCTTGCAGTGATTTAAAAAGTTTACACGCATTTCAGAGTTTTAGATTACATTCTCTGCAAAATAAATGTGAAGCAAAGAAGTACTTGTTTTTCTACCAGTGCACAAACCAAAAATTAAAAGGATTTCACAGGCAGCTTATTGAAAGAATGCTCCATTTAGACAGCACCTGCAACTAAATATCAGTAAAACTCTCGGCTTATCCAGGGAAATACTTGACAATATATGTTCATTAAGCATTCTTGACAAATCTGAGTTATACTAAGAAAAGCATAGATTCACTTAAGACTGCCCAAAACCAAAAGCAAGGAAGGGGATAGATGAAAAGGCAAAAAGCAAGAGCAAAAAAAAGGAATTTCTGGTGGACAGGAAGGTCTGCAGCAAACTTCCTCTATATGGCAGCATAAATGTGTTGGCTACAGAGCTAAGGAATCTCAGTCTTGGTGTTTGGGGTTTTCAAGCATGCATAAAGTTACTTTAATACTTTAATATTTTATTAAAATAATTTAGGTCTTATAAATAAAACAGGAGATTCGGAACAGGTTATGAAGCAATCTTCTAGATAAGTGGAATTTTACTGGTAGTTCACTGTTGAGTTATTCAACTGTGGTCACCAACTTACCAAAAGCAAGCAAAGAGCTTCCTTTTGCACCAGAAAGAAACAGCCAGACACAGAAACCTCAATCCTCACCATGGCTGTGACCAGTCAGTGCACCCATGCAGGCTCTTTCTACACAGATCACTACTCTCTCCCCCTCAGTGCACCCTTCCCATTCAACATCTGGGCATTTTCATCTCAGAAAAGTACTCAGAGAAGTTTTACCAGCAAAATTACAGTGGCCTGATGTTGCATGGAATGACACTGGAAGGGAACTGGCTCATAACTACTTAAGAACCACTCTGCTACTCACAGGTTTCCATCTTCTTCCAGATAACAATTGAATCTTTGATGATTTAATGCTATTTTATTCAAAGTTTTGATGGCAAAAGGTACACCAATTCAGCAGGTAGAACAAATTGGGGATAAAGGATGCAACCTGAAGACAAGGGCTAACATTCCATCTTCTATCTGTAAAAGATGATCTTCAATAACCACAGACATGCCTCAACGTAACTTTAATTTGAAGAGTGGTTACTTTAAAACAGAGCTGAGTCATCTGTGGTTTGCCTAAATAAATTTGCACAGGTGGAATTGTGTAATAATTGATTCTTGTATGGGAGCTTAAATGTCCATCTTCAGAGGACACCTTAATATGAGGGCAGGAGAGAGGAGAAAGTGGTCAGCCTGTGTAGGAGTTTGAGTTACACCTGCTTTGCCTTCCAGGCACACACAAGAGAATCATTAATTCTCTTCCTCCCTTTGGGAGGTCCAGAGAGCCCAAAGTGCCCAAGTGCCATTCCACTAAAGAGTGAGCAAGCCAAACTTCAACTGCAGCCTCTGCACAATCCTGAGACACGAATCTCTTAAAATGAGAAGCTGGGATAGAGAAGTTGGGCAAGTACCACTCCTTCCTCAAGAAAAACAAAAGGTTAAGGACAGAAAACCTAACAACCATGCTGAATGCAAATAATTTTAATCTTCCTTTCCTTTGGAGTAAGGTGGGAAAGCCTGATCATTCAGGTTAGGCTGGCTTATGACTGAGAGGCCAAGATCAAATTGCTGGTTAGAAAACAACAGATATTGCTCTGGTCTAGACTGAAGGTGGAACACCGAGGACAGACTTTACAGCTGTGCTGCTCCAAGTTGCTCTTACCTGGCCTTGTGGGGGCAACAGCAATACCAGATGGACTTGCAATGTCTCTGTAACTTGTTTATATCAAAGGCATTTGCAACACTATTCTATATTCAGAGCAAAATGCCTGCCCTGCCCGTGTTCCAAGCAAGACAGATGGAAATCAGTCTGGCCCAGAAGCCACGTAGCTCCGGGCACAACACTTTGTTTGACAGAATGTGCCCTGCAATTAAAGTCAACTTCAGTAGGTCCTACGAGAGGAAACTTGGTTTCTGACCCCAATTGCACAGGACACGACTGTTTTGGCTCAAGGTTAAAGCACTCTGGAGAAGAGGTTGACCTCCAAAAGAGCATCACAGCAAAGGCTGGCGACAGGCCAGGGAAAGCTCAAATGCCTGGAGACCGACATGTGATTACTGAGGAATGTGAGCTATTCCCAAGCACTTCCTATTTCTCTGCAACACCGGCAATACACGGCCCTTTACATAACACAGGAACATATCTTCCTGTGAATTTTTTAAGAAACACATATAAAACCAACAGCAAATCATTAAGCTTGTCCTACCGTTTCTTCTAATTACCATTCCTTGTCTTACAGCAGCTGAACAATCACAAGCACGCTCTGTGTTGCCAAAAGGCATTTCACAGGCACGGGGTATTGTCACACTGAAAGCAGAATTTGGGGCTTGGCTTCCCCTTTCCTTTTCGAGTTAACCAAATTGCATATCTGGTTGCTCTGCAGTCAGTTTTTTAAAATTCAGCTGCAATCCCACTGTGTCCACTGAAGCTCTATTTTTAGAACAGTCAAATATTCCTTGCTGCTCTATTGTACCACGCTGAAGTCTCATTTTTATGAGTCCTATAATTAGTATTCGTCACTTGTTTGGTCTTAGAATCACACACTTTCAATAAGAAGGTCTGTTACAACATGTTTAACATCTGGAATATGTTAGGCTATTTTAAATAAAATTATTACTGTGCAGACAAAATCTAATTTATGAGTGGAGGAGGACAGGATGACTACAACAATGCTACAGTGTGGGCTCAGAATTTCTCATTAAACCATTGCCTGAGAGGTTCAAGACTTGTACTAGCACAAGGAAAAAAGTCTCCAGACTTTTTCCCCCTCCATGAAGGTTCAGTGGAACAGGTTTGACTTCATTGCCTCAGACTTCACCCACCAGGTTTTCATTTGGCCCAGAGGCAACTGGCTTCTAAGCACTGCACCAGTGATTTCACTCTTCCAAGACTATCATTAGTACAGAGAGCTTCACCAGAAGAACACAAAATTCAATATAAATAACAAGGCCTTGGTTTGGCTTTTGAACCAGCAAAATATCAACTTCCAGGTAGAGAGCAGCCATATTCTCTGTTAAGCAAACCAATTAAAAAGTTTTAAGTACATCATTTTAACTCTTGATCATTGACTAATGTCAGTAGAATGTCATCAAAATGCAGCATGATAGGGTCTGGAGCCTGCACACTTTTTACCTCAAGCCAGGAAGCGTAACAAAAAAATACCTTACATCCATGTCTGAAGTATCAGGAGACTCTCAAAAAAATAAAAAACTGATGGTGGAAAACCAAGAATACAGAGCAGCAGTTTCTCCTGTGAAATCAAAGTACTGAACTAAGACCACCACCATGAAAATGAGTCATTTAAGACCTGAGGGAGGCACCTGCCAGATCTAAAAGGGCAGAGAGCCTGAGCCACGCTGTGCTGCCTCTTCTGACACAAGGAGCAGGAGGTGTGAGGCTGAGCAAGCTCTGCCAGGCTCAAGGGAAAGGATCCATCTCTTGACAGAGCATGTACTGAAGCACCAGCTTCTGCTGGAGGGTGTCACCACAGAGCTCACTGGGCTCCAGAAAGGAATTGGGAGCACAAGAAATCAAGCACATGAGATGTTATTCCTGACAACGGCACATTCTGGACCAGAAGGGCTGTCAAGACACATTGCTGGAGGATGAGAGAATATCCTAAGAGAGTGTTACCATATGTTTATCTCATTCCTATCCTCTCCCCAAGAGGCAGACACTGCCCTTGGCCACTGCCTGAAAGGCAGCACTAGCTAGAGAGGCCTCATGGTTCTGTGCTTCTCATTAAGAGACAGAATAAAAATCCAAATTCATCACCCAGATATCAATAACCAGGTAATACCAGTGCAAGATCCATCACTGGCATGGTACAACTTCTGCACCGCTGCATCTGCTCCCCAATAAAACATATACAGAAAACACCAGCTAGCTTCAATAGATAAGCCAATAATAATAAAAAAAAAGAACAGTCAAGAATAATTTGATTCTTTCCTAAAATGAAATTAAACTCATAGATTATAGACAATCACTTCTTTGTTCTTCACTCTACTTTACAGCAAAGAAAGGCAAACAAAAGCATGAATCAGTTTAGTCAACACAGAACAAACAAGTTCAAGTGAAATTGCTTTAAATCCTGTTCATTATGTACAACTTCAGTAGCTGCACCACACACATCATGAAACACTTCAATAGAAATAAGTAATTTCATATAGCCTTGAATTCAGCAATGAAGAACTTATCTACAAGCCAATGAATTGCACAGCAAAGAGAGTTTTGCAAATTACACAGTATAATTTACACATTGAATGAAATAGCCTGAAAAGACCATCCTCTGGAAAGGCTTCTGCTGCCTGGTACGCCTGAACTGGACGGGATGTCTGTGGCATTTGAATTTTACACTAAATGAAGGGACACAATGCACACAAGAAAGGAAGTGCTCTCATCAGGAAGCTGACCCCTTCTGCTGTGGCATAAACAACTCGAAATGGCACATCGCCACCCTGACCATCAGCAGGGAAATACTCATTTTCACAAAATGAGATCTATTGTCGTCACAGCGATATGATCTAATATTACAGCAGCAGTAGGCACGGCAGAAAGTTATCAGACAGGCTGAGATGGTGAGGTTTGCAGTGTAGCTTTCAACTCCTGCACAAATTGATCTGCATATACTCCAAAAAGCATCTGTACTCAAGTTATGAGAGCATAAATACCAACAAAATGAAAACAGTTGTGATTATACAGTAATCCATAATGCCACAGATTTAGATATTTAACTTTATCAATCTGACCATGACAAAACCTTGAAACAGTAATTTAACAGAGCCCAAATATGTATAATTAAGAATTAAAGAAGTTTAAATAAAAATTCATTTTTAATGCAAAAGAGTAGCTTCTCTTTGCTCCCTCCCACGATCCCTCTGCTGTCGCCTGAGTTAAAGCTGGCAGCCCAGTGATATTTTTATTTTCAAATTTGCTGATATATAGAACCCAAAACTAATTATAATAAAGTAAAATCCAAGAGAAGTCCAAGATAGAAAATGCTCAAATGTGAAGTTTTATACATAAATACAAAGCAAGACAGGCAGCCAGTCCATCCACGTGTGATTGTGTTCAGCATACAACACAGAAATTTTTAATTTTCATTTTTCTGAAGCAAAGACAGACCCCCCTTTATGCCAAAACAACTCACAGAATCCACAACTCCAAGCCATTAAGTGCAATTTGCAAGTACTTTGCACTGCTAAATAATACCTGAAGACCGCTGCATCAGGTTTCTAATGGCCCCTTCATTTACTGTTACAGCAAGCGGCTTCTGCATTTTTCAAACTGCAGATCCCTAATTATTTCCCAAGGGGATCGAGGGCTCTCAGAGTGCAGCCCCAGTGACAGATGCTGACTCCTCTTTCTCGCAGGCAGCTGCCAGCAGCTCGCCCACAGCATGGGGGGGACGAGCACCTGCTCCCACAGGGGTGCTCAGCAGCCTCAAGGGAGCCCAGCGAGGAAATCGGGCTGACAAGGAATTTATCTTCCTTTTTTCCAAGACAGCTCTGGCCCAGCCTGTGTCCCTAGGCTGGCTTGCTGATGAACGTGTCTTTGCAAGAAAGCAAGAGCAGCAGCCCGGTGCATCAGCTTAGCTACAATGGGAAACCACATATTGGTGATATTTCTCTGACCCTTACAAGACAGAGGCCATGAACCACAAGCTGAAAACCCCTGTGGACTGGGCTGAAATCAGCATGACTTGAGCAAAAGCTGTGCAGAGAACTTGAGAGCTGATCTCCCATTGTGATGGCTCACTGCTGGCTTGTTCTCCTTTGGCAGTGCTCCCCACGCTGCAGCGGAGCCCGGGGCATGCCAGGCAGTCCTGCCAGCCGTGCTGCCACCACTCTGCCACCAGCCCTGCCACCAGCCCTGCCACCAGCAGGGCTCTGACCTCATACACCACTGACTGACTGCTGATGGCTGAAACCAGCTGCAGTTTGGCTGTGAGAAAGTCAAATTATTGAACTACCTGCCATAGGCCTTACTTAACATTTTACATGAGCTGCTAACCTGACCTGTCTTAACTCTATCACAAAAACGAAATAAAGTGTTAAATAATTCAGCTTAACATCCTAGTTCTTCATTTAGAATACATGCACAGTATTTTTAAACTACATGAAAAAACTGGAAGACTAATTCACTTGGGAGAAAAGGAAATAGACCATTTAAGACCAACCTGTAATTAATTTCAACTTGAGCTAATTAACAGCTTTCCTTGCATATTCTCGGAAGATTCGCTCTACATTCAGAATGCGACAGTTTGAAGATTCCATCGCTGGCCTCCTGCCAGGAAGATACTGACTCCAAACGAAGTTCAAAGCAAAAGCAACCCTGGTTACAACAAATACCCCCCGAATTCTGGATTCCAGATTCTGGACTCTGACTGAAAGTGCTGTACAGGAAGTTCTTGGGCAGCATAGACTGCCCAAGAAATATGGAAACACCTCATTCTGAACTCTGAGCAACCTCTGGCTTCTCACTGGATATGGTTTTTTAATCAATCCCAAAAAATTCACCCTCTTTCCCACAAAGTTTTGAAGGCTTTTACACATGCTTCTTACTGTCTCACCACACATTAGACCATGAGCATGAAGTTCTACCTCCTCCAGACTGTAACTGTAGAACCCTGAGTGTCCAGGACTCTGCAGGATGTGTAACCATTTCTTTTCTGCCAGATCCCCACATATTTAAGAGTTTTAACTCAAAGGCAACATCGATTGGCTGGATCAACAGATCCTGGAGCAGCACTTCACACCAGAGCTAAAACACCTGCAAAGGGTGAAAAGCTTGGAGTGCTTTCAGAACAAAACACAGGAACTGTTTTGATACATATTTTCCTTCTTCTGACACCTTTCAGAGTGTGACAGTAGTGGTGGCTTAGCTTTTAAAGTGTAAAGGACTTGTTAAAAACTGACTCAAAGCTTTCTTTCGGTGAACAAGAGAACTGTAGCAGTCAGCTACAGACAGGTCATGTGTTTGCCCAAAAAAAAAAAAACAACAAAAAAACAGGAAACCAAGCATGGAAATAGCTAAGCAGGTCACGAAATAACAAAATAACACATAAATTACACTGTTTGCAGGCTGCTAAGTCAATATTTTTCCCTAGCGCTTAAGTGAACTGTCCCATTTGTTACCCACAGCTCATTCCAAACAAGTGGCCAAATAATCATTTGTTCTCACACCGTGTGCTAACGCAGGAACCATCACCACCATCAACCAGCAGAGAAACTGTAGGCATTTAATAAAAATTCAGAAATTCCTCACAAGGCTCTGCTCCACCATAGCTTTACCAACACATTTCCAACAGCAAAGAAGGCTAAGTTTTCAACAAAGACAGGAAGCAAAGCAAAGCAGATGAGACTCTGGGAGCTCTACAACAGAAGGGAAAGAAGCTCAGGGAGCAGACACTCAAGTTTATTCCCTTCCCCAGGATTTAAGTATCCAAGACAAATTCTCAGCAAAGTGCACTGCATCAGGGGAATAAAATACTTCTCTATATACTTAAAGGCTACTTTGTGCTTTCAAAAGCACTTGCAGAAGAGCTTCCTTTTTCTCACCAGCCTCTCAGCCCCTCTTCACATGATGTGTGAAATGCATTTTTTCCAGGAAAACAAAATGAGACTGGAAGGAATAAAAATGGCGAGTATTTATGAGCAGGTCTGGTACTTAGCTAGATACAATTTGAATTTTTTTTAAATTACTTTTTAAAGTAATAACTTTTATAGTGAAATAATAATGTACTTCTTATTAGGAAGCTCATTACAATCTAGATCAAGGGATTATACTTTGATTTGTCAATCCGTAAGAATGGATATTTTTTTTTCTAATCTACTCTTATCACTGAAGCGTATTTATCCCATTTACAATGTTATTACTTAACTGTAATTTAGGGATACTTTAATTCATGAGATATACCTTGAGAACTATTTTTTAGATCTATAAAGCCAAAGACAGTCAGTCAGCCTGATGTCCAAAAGCAGCAAATCTGAACCATTAAAATGATAATATAATCAAAGGCACTACACATTATACTTGCTAGGAAAGATTCATGCTTGAGATACTTCAGATATTCCATCAGAACAGTGGCAAAATGTGAGATCGATTTTTTTAAATTCACATTATTTCTGAAACTAAGTAATTTGTGACTGTAAATAGGACATTTTCTAAATGGGCTGAAGAGCAATACATTTTCCACAGAGCTTTCAGAAACTTAAAAAGAAAAATCCCGCTGGTCAATGGTTCAATCCAATGTGTGCTTTTTCGAACATCTTATTTATTTTCCATTTGCATAAATTCCACCCTTGAAATGCCATTGCAACTGATTATTCATTATTTAAATTTACTTTGGAAATTAAACTCAAGGGGAATTATCTAAAGTATGTCAGACTGAAAATGAGCTGCAAATCTCCAAAGTTAATTTTAGCTTCATGTGTGTTAAGGAAGCTTCAAGTTCTTAACTGCCTTTTAATATTAAGAACTACTTATTCAGCAAAGTCCCTGTATTACTTTAAATGTAAACCTCTTTAAGCTAATATAAAAAAAATTGAATCTGTAATCTTTAGAAGGTTTCTAAAAGCAGCTTCTCAGTTTTTCTCCAGTATATTTAACCTTGGTAACTTGACAAGTGAGTCTAAGTAAACAGCCATTTTTCCACATTTCAGCTGCTTCCAGCATTACGTAAATGCTGAACAGGAGGAGAAGCGAGATTCTATTCATTCTCCTGAACAGCTGTGCAAGCTGCTGCTCTGGGTGCTTTTTTAAATACATAGCCACTAACACACAGAGATTCCAAGAAGTCAATTATGACAGATATTCCACAGAGCAGCCAAAAATCATCGTGTCAGCTTTGGAAACTATTTGGTGAAATCATCTGGCCTGTGTTAGGTGTGTCAGACTGAAGTGTGGTCATTTCTAGCCTATGATTCTAGAATCTTTTCAAGTTAGGGAGTAGTTTCATTAAAAGATTTGCATCTTAAACATTATCTGGAACCACACAATTTGCCAGTAGAAGGAAATCTTCAAGGGAAGTAGCTCATATTAAATTTTACACAGCTGGACTTTACTGATGAGGGAAGGTAGGAAGCTTTGAAGCAATGGATGCTGCCACTCCCTCCCAGCCTCAGCTCCTCACCAACTCCCAGTTGGGAGATGAGGGCTCATGCCTTAAGGATATTGTCATAGAGATATATTAGGGCTCAACAGATGAGTTTTAGATGTCAGTAGAGGAAGCATAACAGAGAAACTTATTTTCAACACAAATTCAACTTAGGAAAAGAATGTTGACTCTTGTCTATTTTTGAAGTTTTTATCTCATAATTGCCTGCAAAACACTTTTGTCTTGACAATCTTGGCTTAGATCAAAGTGGAATTAAATTCAGTTTTTTGTCTTAATATAGAGCTGCAGTCACCCTTCCCAGAGAACAAAGTTCCCTGGGAGCACACTAGAGCTGCATGAATGGAATGCTGATTGTGCTCCATTCTCCCTCAAGTACCTCTTAGAAACCCAGGAAGGGGGAAGTGGGCAAATCGGAAGTTTGCACTGCAAATGACCCACTCTGCAAGTGGCATTCACTCAGTGGCTTCTAGAAAAGAAAAATTAATGCTGATTTCTCTGTCTGAAGGATAAATGTTAGTTTGACTTCATGAGTTCCAATTTGCAATTGCAACACATATCATCCAGGGAATCTTCCCAGTGCACAAGGGCTTCACTGACACTGGTGAACTTCATTGCTACTCCAGAGAAAGAATTACCTCTGAAGTTCCACAGAACACCCAGGGAAGAGAGAACAATTGGCCAAATAACATTTTTAAAAGTACTCAGCACCTGAACACAAAGATGAGATCTCACACAAGAGCCAGGCTAGAAACAATGATTTTTGTTAAGACAATTCAGCACACAGAACACTGCCGCCACATTGACCAAAGCTGTCTCGAGAGATTTTTTACTGACAGATGAGTATCTCTGGGTCTGGGTTTAAATCTCTGTTTGAGGACACATTATCTCAAGGGCCAGGTGCAAATAAAAGAGAGGGACAGAGGAAAATCAAACACAACACAGAAGTCATTTATTGGGTGCTTTAAATCCAAGCTTGGTGGTATATGCCAGGCTGTTCCTCCTTTCAGAAGAGCTGCTGGCACTGTTAAAATAACATTATAGCACTTCTTTGGTTGAGAATATGCAACATAGTGCTTCCACTTTAGCCAGCATAGAATTTGACACAAGTATTCCTTCCAGAAATACTTCATCAACTTATGCAATCACTGTTCAACCAAGGGGAAACAGTAACAAAACAGTAACAAAAAGCATCAAGCTTGCATATACTGTTTATATTCCTCACAGAATTTGGCTCAGAGACTCCTCTACACACTTCAGAAAACGCACGGACAGTTTTGATGGATCACCAGCAGGAATTTTACAAGTTTTAAAAATCAGTAACAGCAGCAACATGGCAGGGAGAGGATGTTCATCCAGCGCTCACATTCTGAACAAGTACAGGTGATAACCCACTGTTCTGACACAGACTAAATCAGATGTATTACTGCTCAGCTAAACTTCCAATCTCACAAAGGATCCTGTTCGGCTGTTTCTTTTTATAAGCATTCTTCTCCTCTTAGTTCACTTTTCATTTTTAACTATTATTTGCAACCTAGTTGCATACCTACTATAGCCTCCTTCTTTCTAAAGAAAAGCTTTAATGTAAGGGAAGACTATGTTTGTTAAATATTTTTATTCAGATATTATTCTTCAGCTATTACCCCCAAGACACAGAACAGTTTGAGAACTCTCAGTTAATACTAATAGTCAGAAGTGTTTTAATTACACCCAGCAAAGCGTTGTGGACAATTTTGATGTCAGCATTTTGACTCAAAATATCCTTGAGGAAGTAACTCAGGGAAAGAACTTTTGCCTTCAATTTAGCAGCAAGGTAAAGACTCATCAGTTTAGCAAACAGCCAGGGAATTTAATTTAAGAAATTAATTCTGGCTGATTGATCTAAGAGCCAGTCTAACTTCGCTGAAGGCTAAAGTCACAGACACCATCAGATTTCACTGAGAGACCACCTGAACCCCAGCTGTCAGAGTCACTGAAGTCATAAAAGACCTTACACAAATCACAGTTGGCTTCTTCGCTGCTCAGCAAAATAACAGCTCTGCCTTGAAGTGTCTGCAAGAGCAAGACCTCATGTGTAACACTGGAGGCAGCCTTAGGAATGAGATAAAAAGAAACACAAGTATTCCCTATAGAGTGATCTAATCCTTTTTTGCCCTGTGACTGCAAAGAATCATTTCTGTAAGGAACCCTGCACTCCACACCACGTGATCTATCTAAATATTTACACTATGAGCACTACTAAAACTCTCCTCCAAAACCATTAAACATAGTATTTTCAGCAAGTGAAACCAAACAATTATGATGTAGATTACGGTTCAGTTTTAACTGTTTTTATCAGGGAAAAGCTCCTTAATCGCTCTTTCTAACTCATAAGAGCCCCACAGCTGTGGTTTCAACTGAATATACTTTAAAATGTCAAATACCTACTTCCACTCTGTTTTCTAGAAGGAAAGAAAAGGGAGGGAGAGGAGGAGGGAGAGTAAAAAAAGGGAACCTAATTAAATTTCATTCTTTTCATTAGTATTTCTACCACTATCACACCAATTAGCAACATGCTTCCAAAAAGCTTTTTGTTCATCTCTCTGGCCTCCCTACCACGCTTTTTCTTCCCTTCCCTCAAAATGTTCCCAGTGTCCTTTCTCCCTTTTCATTCAGGCATATCCTTGCTTTCATGGCTTTCTCTGTGCTCTCTAATCCTGTAAACTCTACACTGATGAAAACACAACCATAGCAATGTTTTAATCAGTGTACATGACATTTCCTCCTGTTCTAGAAGAGTCTGCCCCCACTAACCAGCTTCCAGTACACTTCAATCCTACTTTTGCTCTAACTCTCAAATACATCTGTAAGCACTGTCTAAACTTTGGCAGAAAAGGAGAGCACATTATGTTAAAAAAAAAACACTCAGGGCAGAGAAGAAATCATTGAAACACACAGCTTTCATAGTTTGCATTTTGTTTTCAGCTTTGTATGTTCTACAGTATCTATCAAACAAAGCCTAGCAAGTACTCAGCAACACAAGGAACTATCAAGAAGGAAATTACAGCAAAAATTAATACTTACAGCCATAATTAACTCAAAAGGGTGTTTATACACCCGTACGGGGGACTGGTACTTCTGCACCATGGTTGCAGTTTAGTGAGATCAAGTCAAACCTGAAAAAGAAATTTTTAGAACCATCTGTCAGATGTAGGAAGCCATTTTCAATTTTCTCTTACAATTAGTCTGTGCGTGGTACCACGCTAGCAATTCCACAGGAAATCCTTCACAATTCCCCGACAACCTTTTTAAAGACCCAACAGGGGCCCTGAAAAGCTATATATATACATTTCTGTCAGAACTGACTTATCATTTCTTCCAAGGACAACATAAAATTAGCACATTTTTAGTCCACTTTTAGTAACAAATCTTCAACATATTTTATGACTCTTTGTCAGGATGGTGACACTTCCTGTGCTGCTGCTGAGAACCAAACACTGACACATCCCAGCGACAGGCAGAGAAGCATTTCCCAGTCCCCCAGCACAGTATGTGGGCTGCCCTACTCAGAGCAGGGACTGGGCAGGGAAAAAAAAAAACAAGAAAGAAACACAGAAAGCATAAAAAGAGGCTAAAAAAAAAATAAAAAATAAAAAATAAAAAAGGTGTTAAAAATGCTTGTTTGCAGGAAGAAGGGAAAAAATGGATTACTAAAGCACACTGATGGATCAAGAGCATTCCTTGATAATCTCAAAAAAAAAATTGAAACTTTTGAGAGAGAAACTTTTAAGATAAATAGGAAAAAAAACTTCCGAGAGAAATTCCACTATGCAGCCAGAAAAGATTCACTGGCAGCACGGGGAGGAATTACTCCAAAGGCTTCGTGCCTGCTTTACCCAACAAAGTGCGTGACCCGAACTCTCTCGACCGCAATTTACGTTTATTGAAAAATTCTAGCAGTGGCACTCGCATATGAATCGCGGGCTGCGAGCCAGCCTCATTTTAGCGAGAAATGGGTTTGCTACAGCAAGTCCGCTTCACTTTTCTGCCCGTACGGCGCTGCGGGAGCGCTCCCGGCCCCGCAGCTCCGGCCGGAGCCAAGAACAACCCCCCGAGCCACGGGAAAGCTCTCCGACATCCCAGCCCCGACAAGAATTTACCCATGACTACCTCGCTTTATTTTTAATTATTTTTCTAAAAACCACCTGAATCAGCACGAACAGCCGCAAACCCCCTCTAATCCCCGGACAAAAAGAGTTACACAACAAAGAAACTCCGCGTTCCTCCCGCCGCGGTGGGACCGGGACAGCCCGGGAGGGGACGGNATGCGCGGATGGGGCGCGGGGTGCCCGGCGGCCGTGAGGGGAGAGGCGGCTGTGCGGTGCGGGAATGGGTCGGGGTGGGAAGGAATCCGAAAGGTCGTCCAGTTTCACGCCCTGCCGTGGGCAGGGACGGCTTACACCAAGCTTACACCAAGCTTACTTCGAGCTTGGCGTTGAACACTTCAGAGATGGGGCGGCCGCAGCTGCTCCGTTCCGCTATCTCACCGCCCTCACAAAGAATTACTTCCAAATCTCTGATCACAGGATCAGTTAGGATGGAAAAGACCCTTGAGATCGCCGAGTCCAACCTCTGACCTAACGCCACCTTGCCAATTAGACCACGGCAGTACGTGCCACATCCAGTCTTTAAACTTTTCAGGAATGATGACTAAACAAATCTAAACCTCCTCTCTGTCATTCTGAAGCCATTCCCCCTTGTCC
>VYZR01123560.1:0-15331 GCA_013400675.1 Oxylabes madagascariensis
ATAAAATGTGCATCTCAGGCCTTATGACTTCGGGGAACTGCCAGGACCTGAGCTTTATTTTGGTCCCTGGGAGACACCCCACCGATTCCCGGGCTCGGTGCTGCATTAATTGGATTCTTGTCAAATTGATTATTGTGGCTGAATTAAATTTTATTGTCGTCATAATAAATCATTATTATTATTATTAAAAATTGGCTATCTCATTTATAACACTGCATTCCCATAGTTTCCCCAGCATATGTGCTCCTGGGGAGCCAAAGCAAGCAAAGTACTGTGGCTGAGCTTGGTACAGGGGTGGACAAAGTTTGTGCCATGTTACCATATGGACTAATTAGAATTGAGAGAACTGTGGGTAGTACAAATCAGCAAGGTACCATCAGAAAGGTGTTTTCTGAGTTGTTGTTGTCTTGAGTCATTGCAGAAGGAAAGCTGTGATGTGATTCCCAAACACAAAGGACAGCAGACAGCAGCAGTGCTGATGTGCATCTAGGGAGAAACAGAGTCAAGGGTGAGCACACAGTTTGGTCCAGAAGCCGTAAACAAGACAACAACAGTCAGAATAAGATCCAAATGTACTCGGCACAAGGGGCAAATTCTGTTTGCAACCAAAGCAGTTTACTTTATGAAAGGGTGCCACTTCTAACATTAAAAAATAGCACAAAGAAAACAGCAGGACAAAGCTCTCAAGAGAAGCATTATGTCAATACATTTGCAAAACAATGTTCACCATGAGATTGGTTTGTGACACAGGAAATAAATGAACTAATATTGTGTTTCAAAACAGATACTGGAAATAAAGGCAATGTAATCATAGTAAACACATATAAAAACAATTAATGACAGTCTGATTCTAAGGCAGAGAATTCAGCTTGCTTTTTACATTGGGCACACCATAAGCTGATCTAACAGAAAAATATTACCATGGAGGTATAAGAGGTGTTACTTTTGGGTAGGTTTTTAAAGAGCAGGAAAATTCTTCCATGCTCTGGGGTCAAGAACAGCCTACAAATGGTAATACACAGATGGGTACATCTTCTGAATAGAGGACAAAACACATTCTTACAAAATGAAGTACAAAAGTTTCTAATGAGCTCAGATACATTAGGGATATAGAACATCACATTGATATTAATCCCATGAAAACACACATCACGGGAAATCCAATAGCATTGAGAAACAGGAAAAAAAGAAAACATGGGTGTATGGGAAAGTTAGTTGTTAATGAGCAACTTTTGCTAAACTCTATGCTCACCAAAATAAAACCAAATACATTCCCAAGTGGGAGGTTTACGTGTGAGCAGTGCCCCAGAAGGACAACCATGGCTAGCTTAAAAAAAAAAAAAAAAAAGAAATTCTGACCCCAAGGCAAAGGTTATACAAAGTGGAGCATCTTCAAATCCCTGCTTACAAGGCAGATGTCTGGAACTGCCCCAGCAGTCAGCCTGGCTGCCGCAGCTGCTGTCTAAGAAGTCCTAGAGGGAAAGTGTGAGTCAGGAGCTGATCTGCTGATATACATACTGGAAAAACATTGGCACCTTTCAGGAAAGCATTTTCAGCCTAGAAGCATAATTTTGCATACACAACCAAAAGAGAAAATAGACAGATACACATAAATATAATTTTTTTAGAAATTATTGTGGTGTTTCACATGATGTAATTCTGGCCTGGCACCTTATGCTGTATTACAGAGAATAGAAATAAAAGTGTATTTCATAGGCTCATCTTCATCTGGAGGTTGGTAAGAAGAAAACACAGTTTAAATAGGACAGAACACTAAGGTTTCCAAAAACTGAGAGTTCATTAACTGCTGGAAATAGATTAGTGGGGCATTTTTGAGCAGCCTTACTCCCAAAGATGCCCTTCAATTCAGCTGCAAGTCAGTGGTGTGATGGTGATCATTTAGAGCAAGAGGAGTATTTTTACGCATTGCTTATACCAAGTGAAAATTGTGTCTATTAAAAGTTACATCAACTAACATCACAGTGGTCCCTCCTGTCCCTAAATTCAGTTTTATTGCATCCAATTCTCAAATTCATTAAATCCCTCTTCCCTTGTCAATGGCTGGAAGAGGTGGGGTGCGTTGACATTTTGGAATTTAAAGCCCAGTGATCCCACAGGTAACTCAGCAGCACACAATTACATCACTGCAGACACTGCTCCAGGACAAGGAACACAGAGCCCATGGCTTATGTGACTTATCTCTTAGGCACATGTCAAGGCTTCACAAGGCACTGCCAAACAGAAATATTGCAGAAATATTAACACAATGCATAGCTTGATTTAGAGAAGTCCACATGATGGTTCATTGCATTCCATTATTCTGACTCATGTCTTGTGTCAGGATCCAGAGAGAAAAGCCACTCTGGGCTTCATGTCATGTCACAGAAGAAAAGGACCCAGTCTTGTAAAAGGTACATTCAGCTGTGTCTGACAAACCTGGGCCCTGCTCTTGGCTCGCAGGGTGAGCCAGACACAGTCACTCAGCATCTCCACTTTACCGCCCCTTCCTGTAGCACTGCTATCAGCCTCCCTTTGTGAAGTTTTTCTTCAATGCATTAATGAGGAAACTACATAAAATCAAAGATCGTCTCAACTACATTTTCTGTGATTCTTCTTCAGAACCTTTTTAGGTGCCATTTTTTCCCTGTAGTCTTGACATCTTGTTCAGCCTCTGAATCTTATTTTTCTCTCTCTTCATCACAACAGTGTATCAAGGCATTTCTCTCTTCTGTGCAATGAAATGCTTTGCTAGGCAAACTATATAATAAAGGGATTCTATATAGTGCTTTGTACTAGTAGATTAGAATTTTGAAGTCCCTTACTAAAATTAATATCTATATAAACATTTTGCTGTGAGGATGTTTGAATTAAAATGTGTCAGTTACTGCTCAGAAAAAGAAATTAAACAGTAATCTTTTGAAAAAATGACAAAAAAATTGTCCTAATATTTTTGTAGAGTCCTGTCATTTTGATACTTCTTTTCATTCTATTCAAACTACAATTGAGGAATCAATGCATCAAACATTCCTGAATTTAATTTTATGTTGGCCAAGACAAAAGGTTTTCACTTCATCAGACACTAATCTTTGGCTTTCCCAGTGGGCATCATATTAGATAAATCATATTTTGGGATCTCATACTCTTTTTTGCTTCCTTTAGGCACCAGCATACCATGGGATTACCTCTCTCATGTTCCATTTCAAGATTTTCATGATTGCTGGGACACTGAAGCAGAAGGGAACTTGACCAAGAACATTTCAGATTAACCAACCAAGGGATTTTGTTTCCCAGTGGAATATCACAGAAACAAAAAAAAATGCAGGAAATGTCGATTTTCTGTGAAACACTTTTGTAACCCCTCCTGTGCAGAGCAGGCTGGTGGAGGCCCCCACATGGCTGCAGTGGGCCAGGACAGGAAGAACTCCGTGGAGGAGCCCCTCTCCACCGGCAGCAGTGCCAACCTGCCCCTGCCCCTCTCACTGCACAGGAATCTGGCATTTTTCGTATTCATTTTTCATGTTCATTTTTCATATTCACTTTTCATATTCATTTTTCATATTCATTTTAGTCCCTTCCTCAATTGCTTTGCCATCATGTTAATTAACAGTCAAGGCATTAGCACAGCCTACATTTTCATGACAGCCCCCAGGGCTGGAAGCAATTATTTCAATGTGGAGCTACAACAAATAGTGCAAAGTAAAGGCAGAGGCAGACCAGCTCCAAAACAGCAAAACAATAATAATAATGCCAAACAAGTCCCATCCTTCCTCCTTTCCTATGGTGTTTACCAAATTGTCTTTGCATTCACTTTTTCTCTTCTTCCAAATAATGATTTTCCTGAGGGAACACAACTGATACAAGTTTCATATTCTGATTCAATTCATATTCAGTTTGTATTTTTATTTCCTGCTTCATATTCATATTTGCAAGAACAAGAACTTCAAGTCAGCCTGCTCAGCTTTTCCTTCCAAGGCTCGGCAAACAAATGATTTTATTTCCAGAAGTGCTGAGCACCCAATGGCACCAGCTGAAGTCAGCAGAAGAAATGAGATGCTTTACAGTTCTGAAAACCACATCATTTATTTACTGACATCTTAAAGATTTAAGAGACAATGTTAGTTTCCTGTTTTTTCTTGACCTAAAATGATAGTACTGCAAAACTCTTTGAAGTCAGTTCTCTCAGTAATTTTCCTCCACAATCTTAAAAGTTCCCCCGAAGTGTGAGCAGGAAGGGAGCCTCGCTGAACTCACTGCTCAGGGCCCTTTATTACAAGGCTCTAGCCACCTCTTCACCTGCTGCATTTGGCTGGGGCCTGGTGTGATGCTCTTATTTGTTTCTTTGAGCATACTCATACCTTGAAGGCCTGGAAGAGTCCTTTAAATTGTGGGCAGATTCCTTGTGGTTAATAATCCATGAGGATTGATTTTCTTTGATTTTCTTTGGAGGTTTTAGATTGCCAAATGGTCATTTCCATCATCCACCCTTCCATGGCTCTCCAAGGTGGCACATTGATAAAAGCTGTGTTTAGGGTGTAAAGGAGTGGCTGCATAGTGCTCGGTTGCTGGCTGGGGTTAAACCACAACACACAGGAGAAAATATCTCTTGTGATTTCTTGGCCCTGGTTTGCATTTAGATGGCTCATGCAGAACCCTTGAGAAGGTCTGTCTCTTGGCTCCTCATCCTCCCTCTGTGGCTGAGGCTCTTTCCCCCTGTCTCTGCTTTTCCAGTCCTTCACCAGCTTTATCCAGAGCTCCCTCCTGTCTTCTTTCCAGCAGTGGTGGCACCTCAGGGACTCATACCCAGGGACTCAGGCACCCGTTTTTTCATTAGGATAAGGAAATGTCATATTTCAGTCTGCCACGGAAGACATTTTATTTCCCTGAGAGGAGGAAGCTGAGTGGGGGAGAGCTGCTCTCCCTGAGAGAGGAGGAGTGCGTGCTGTGCACTGACTCACCAGCAGCAGTGCCTCCTCCCAACACAGCAGCAGAGGCTTGGAGAGGAGGCTGCCGTGAAAGGGAGGCATACTGTGCATGATCCTAAAACTGGGAAAATTATTATCTTGTCAATGGTGACTAAAAACTGGATTCCAGCAATAGCTCAGTTGTACTGCATAATGCTTATCTTGGGAAGTAAAAGCAGGGGTGGACCAAATGTCCAAATTTAATTTAAAGCATGAATAAATTTTCTAGATTTTTGTTCTATTGGAAACCCCTTATGCATGCACTTCAGTATTTCATTCCTCCATTGTTTCTTAAATCTAGATATAGATACACCTACAAGGGATAAAATGCAGTTAAATCCATGCTAGTGAATTGAGGTAGCATTTAAGACAGCAAGACAAAAGACAAAACTGGAGTTTTTGTCTTCACTCCTGCAATCTCCAACCCTCTCCATTACCACAGATACCTTTTTCTTAGCACTGTCATCTCCACCTTATCCAGAGAACCGTGTAAGAACAGGGAAATTGTGAGGCATGAGTGACAGAAAAGAAAGGAAAGGAAAGCTTGAGTACCCACAACATCCTGCAATTTCCCTCCAAAGCACTCCTATCACTGGCAACTGAAATTCATTAAACAGAGCACGTAATGAGACACAAACCTGAATGCCCCAGCTTGGTGGAAGTGAGAAAATAGAAAAGAATCCAGAGCAACTCTTCAAGTCTCCACAGTGCTCATATAAACCATGGTCAAGGTGCTCCACATCCAAATTCTGCAACCAAGACGCAGCGTCACACCGTCACCATTGTATAGACTAATGAACAGTCAGTCTCCTGTGATAGCAGCCACCAGTAACAAAGAAATCTATATAGCCTCTAAGCCATCACTGGGTTTAAAGTCAGATCATGAATCAGATGTGCCTAACTGTTGCTAAAGCACCAAATGGGATACAGGAGCTTCCTAGGAAATGATTTGCTGTTTGAATCTTTCCATCCTCATTGCTGGAGCTATGCCTGTCAATATTTCCTGGCTCCCACTGAGACCATTGGCTGCATTTACTGTTTACAGAAGATCTTTTTCAAAAATAGTTTCCTATTTTAATCAAAAGTGACACTTCCTGATCCTTCCTTCAAACCCACAGCATGCTGGTTTAAGGGAAGTACAGAACCACCGTAGATGTGAAAGTTGACATTCAGGTGACAATACTGTCTTCCCCACCCCACAGCAGTCAGCTGCTCCCTGGACAACACTCCTAGTGCTGCGAAAATGCCTCTTTGTCCTGCAAATCCCATGGTCGTCAGCTGATTTTTAGCTACTTAAATGAGAGTCTATGATGGCCATGGGATCTCTCCTACCACAGGAGATGAGTGAGGTATGGGTGGCTAGCAGGGCTGTATGCATACCCTTTGACAAACACACGAATGAGGAGCAGGTGGGGAGGTCAGTCATACAGCTGGTCACAGTCATACAGCTGGGTTAGGAAGGGGAACGTGAGAACAGAAGAAATACAGTAATGTGGAAGCGGCTGAGGCCACTCTGAGAGCTACGTGGGGCAACGCCTACCCTGCTCACATGGCACACAAAAACAGTTTGGATCTGATTCCCCAGTCCTTTTGCTCTCTTGCCCTCAGTTCCTCCTGTCCCTAGTTTGTAAAAACAACATCAGCTTATTTCTCCTTATGGCTAACTTTCTTGCAAGCCTGATGGGCATAATGAGCATGAGAAAATATTTACCTGATGCTGGAATCACATCTTATATGCTGGTGGCTGTTCTCATACATTGGAAATTGCTTTACCTGGTACAATTCTTTGGGGTCTGGTGTTATTGCAGACACACAGAAGATTTATATGCAGACTTTTGAAGGCCTAGAATGCTCACGGGTATTTGTTGTAATAGGATTTTTAAATATTGAGAACATTGGTGCATAACCTAAAGGGAAAGGTATCTGACCGCTAAGACATGATCGTCCTTTTCTGGCTCAGGTCCTGAATTTATCTCCAATTACTCTCCAGCATGTTGTTGTTATACTGATTGTTGTTACCCTCACCATTATTATTAGTGGTCCAGATCCCTCAGCATCATGTGGAATTTACCCACTGTAGGAGCTGCAGGAGTGGGAAGGAGAATAAGATTTCTGATTTCTGAAAGAAGGCAGATGGAAGGCCAGTGTTTTGTCCCCCCTACTAACCTTTAGTTTGGCATCAGATTTTCACAGGTGCCACAAGCCCTCTGTATCCCATGGGATACCCTTTTCAGTGGGCACTATCTATTTACAAGCATCTCTGCCCCACAAATGTGGGTCCCACTTCCTGAGGGGAGTGGAGAGGAGTCACGGAGAGAGCCAAGGGAGGATCCCAGGGTGTTACACTGCAGGTCAGTGAGAAAATAAGTAGTAACAGTGCAGGAAAAAATGTACTAACTCACTGGTTTGCATTGACCAGTCCTTAATTGCTGGCAAGAGCTCAGTTGCAAGAAAGTACAGATAAGTGCAGGCAATAGTGACTGCCTGTTCCTACCCCGCCTTCCTGGAGGGATTGTGCTGCTGCCAACCCCAGGAGGTACCTGAAAGCACGGAATAATTGCCTCCTACAAAATGTTGGGTTTATGTTGCTAGTTAGCTGGCCAAAGCACTAGATTGTAATCTTCTAGGTGGCTGAAGAAGAATTAAACCAAGCAATGCAGCCCATCTTTACTAATGTTTAATAATAGAAATACTTCCTCAATGCAGTAAACCTCTGCTTTATTAAAGTGTTCACTCTTTTCCATTAGGTCATTTGTACAGGTTGTCATTTTACCAGCAATTTTATTATCTGTAAAGACATATAGGATTTTTTCAGCAAGATAATTACTCCATATTTGTTGCTGATTAATATTTTCCTTAGAATAAATTCAGAGTCTTCCCTAGCAATATTTTCCAAGAAAATTTGTCACTTAGAAGAGCAATAAACTCTGGAGGGTCTGATCCTGCTTTGAATGAAAAATAGAATATAAAGTTAATCTCGAAAAATTATAGCTGTTTCTCTACAAACCTTAAGTGGGTGCTTCCCAGAGATGGCACCAGGCATGATCCAGGCCACTGCTGGCAGGCACAATGTGCCCAGTACAGGTGACTGGGGACAGAAATGAAAGCAGATCTTTCATTTCACCGATCAGTTAACGTCTTCCATTGGTGTCAAAACCTTTTTCCGGGAAGGGGAAGTGAGGAGCCATCTGAATGCAGTTTTGTGTGATTAAATGTTGGTGTGGGTTACTGTGCTTCTCCTGGTGTCCTATATCTTTGTCATCACAAAGAGGGATGGACCATTGTGTGTGGTGTGGCTCTTAGGAACTCTGCACTTTAAAACTTCTTCAAAAGTCTCTGTGACAACATCCTTCAATATTCCAGAGAGCAAAGCAAACCCCTTGGGAGTGGAAACCTAAAAAATCCAACACCGAGGGGTCTTCAAAGTATTCCACACCTGTATGGCCAATGAACTGATGTTTAACTGCTGATTATGGCAGCAAGTATGTCCTGCTGAGAAACCTCCAACTCAGCCCCAGTGTCTGAGGCAAATCTCAGGCATTTTGCATCCTGAGCTGCTGTTTGTTGACCCTGAGGGAGGCCTTTTTGTTTTGCCATGTTATTAAAAACCTTTTTCACAACAGGACACTTGTAGACTGTGATGCATCCCATACTGCATCTTCAGACCAGTGAATCTGCCACGTAACTGGTATAGGGCTTACAGATAGCAGATGTTAAGACACAAGGAGGTGCCGCACCAAGCAATGATGGCAGGAGAGGTAAATGAAACACGTTGTACTCCATTGCTTTGACTCCTTGATGTCTACCACAGACTTGGGCCTATCTCCTTCTTTGCCCTCAAAGTAGCATATACAAAAGGCACTAGATTATATAAAGATCCCCCTTGTGTGAGTTTAGATGAATGGCCTTTGCAAGTGCCTGTGAACATTCTTACAGAAACTGGAAACAGAAAACAACAGACTAAAGACTGGACAAAGGAGGGCAAGTCTGTGGAGTGTTTCCAAAGACTTCTGGGCTCTGGAGACTGGCAAACCTGATGAATCCACAAACCCAATAAATTCAGGACACTCAGCATCCCCACAAAGTCACCAGCACATGCTGGCCTCACCAGTGATCTGTGTTCCTTGGTCTGCAGGAGGCTGGCAGATGCTTGATGTGGACATAACCCACACCATATACACCTGGTGAGGAAAAGGGCTCCCTGAGGGAATCCATCAAAAGCAGCCCAGACGTGGGCAGTGCCTCTCAGTGACCCTCTGCTCCTGAGGACATGGGTGGGTTGGTGTCCCAGCAGCATCTCCCGGCACTGCCCATGAGGATGTGCACATGCTGGGTGAAAGCCATCAGCAGCTAATGGCAGAACCACCACGGCCAAAGAGAAACATGGACTTTAAGTTCACAGTTCACATCCCCCGCCACATAAGGGCAAAGGGGACAGACAATAATTTTTTTCTTGTTAAACGTAAAGTTCTGAAAATATTTAATTGTTAATGGTGTGGCCTACTTGCCCACATAAAGGTAATCACATTGTGCAAAAGGCATATGCTGCCCTACCAAACACATTGGCTGCAGGAAACATAAATGGATCCACTTCAGCGAGGAAGAAGAAAAGCATATGTTACTCTTCAAATTAAGAAAACCTTGTATTATTTATTAAGGTCAAGCTCAGAAATCCTGAGACAACTGCAAAATAGCTGCTTGATGTCTGTCAGTGCAAAAATGAATGTTTTAAAATTAATTACAGGAAAAGCAAGTCATTTGTTTAAAAAGTCAGCTTTCCTCTAGCTGGCAAAATGTCCTGAAGTGATTTGAAATCTGTTAGCATTTTCATTTTTGTAATTACATTTTGAAATGACTGGAAGAAAAAAAAATTTTTCAAGAACTCAGATGGTGACGGAGGCAAATTTCTGACAGAACTGGAATCCCCCATGCAGAAATACCCATAAGCAGTAGTCTCTCCTGACTCAGTAAATGCTGATAGCAAACTGTACATTCTTGTTTTAACATATCTTAAGTGTTCAGTACAGTGTTTAGCTGTGGGTCAGATACTGCAGGCCATTCCCTTAGTTTTTTGACATCAGATTTTCATTTTAAATGCACCTTGACAAGTTTCCTTCAGATTGTGGGATATATTTAGCCCACAGATTTATTTTGGGAACTGCAGGAATAGGCATAGGTCCCTTGGTAACAAATCCCAGTCCTGGGGATTTGGGATGAAAAAGATGGGGAGATTACAAATATTTATGTAACTCTGAGATTTTAGATAGCCTCTTGCTAGCATTTTTGCACAAGGGAAAATCTGAGTTTTTTACAGGATTATGTACAAGAGGCCCTTGATGCCTGCAGGCCTGGCAGCACACACTACTGGGCAGTGTTTTCAGTAAGGATGGCTATCACTAGTAGACACCCCCTAACACAGACAAAGCACAGGCATGGATTTTTAACTGAGTGCTCAAAATCACCTTTAACTGTGTTGTGTTGATAGAAGGAAGAAGGGAATAAATCTTATTTTGGACAGAAATAGTGACGAACAATTGGAGAATGTGTTCCGGACATGGGGAATGGCAAATCCACCCTTAGAGACATGTCCAGGGTTGGGCACTGCATACGTGGTGATGCTGCAGCCCATTCCTGGCACTCCATGGTGCTGGGCTCTCTGGGTTCACAGCTAAACAGAGATGAACTTGTCTTCTCCTCATCCGTGTCCCCAAAGAAGATGTGGCTGTGCTGGCACTGCTGTGCTTTGTGACCAGGGGATGCTATGAGATGCCACCTCAGGGAGCACCACTGCTAATGGGGGACAACAAAAGTGCAATTACTCCCAGGCTTTAACCGTGACTTACCCTTCAAAAAGCAAGGTGAGGTACCCAACATGCTGTTAGGCACTTGTTTTTTTATCTTTTCCCAGGAAGAGAGGGACACTTCAGTTTAAGTTGCTAGTTTAGTTGGTTGAGTTGCTTATTTTCCACTTGCCTGTTGATGGCATTTATTACAGTTATTTGCATATGCACTATGCTTATCTTGAGAGGAGGACAGGTCAAAGAAATGTGCTCTGAATCTGTAATGGCAAGCAGTATGGTATTTTCCTCTTCCCAATAAGTCCTGAAAAATTATGTTTGGTTCTGTGATAAGCTTTATCCTCTCCACACAGACCAGGGTTGTCTAAATGACTGATCTTTTAGGTCAATAGTAGAAAATTAACATTTAAAAAAAAATTACTTCGAGACAACTCAAGATTGAAATCTTTCAAAGTTTGAATCATATTTAGAAAGTTTATTTTAGGTCAGGTTGCAAATTTTTGACTGGTTTCATTTTTCTAGGGCTTTGTGAGAGGAGGAAGCAGACTGGCAGGTGGACCAGAGCCCAGTTTTCCTCCCTCTAGGTCTTGACAGCAGCAGGTTTGCAGCAGGCTTATGAGGTCTAGGAGTACACCCACCCAAAATGAGCCTGAGCACTTGCTTGTCCACACACAAAGCTGCCTCTCAGCAGAGGAGACCACACTAAATGTGCCTGTAAACTATAGAGATCACATGCAAACCCAAGCCCAAGTGAAAATCATTATTAAAGCTATTTAAATCTGCATGTTAAGATGATTTTTAAGCTCTGAGTCCCAATGTTGAGGCTGTCCCCCTGGCAGCAGGCTGGCTGGGGAACATATGGGGATGATAGCCCTTCTGGGGGCTGCCGGGATGTACCCCATCCACAGCATCTCCTGTGCAGCAAAGTGAGCTTTGAGCACTGGATCACAAAGATCATGTTTGGTCTTGGCTATGCTCATTCCTTGTTCCATGCTGACTGTGCTGTAGGAGGTGAAAATCTCCATGGCCCAGCTCAGCCAGGCTGGCGGTGTGGGTACCCCCCAGACAGGAGTGGGGAAGTGCCCTAGGTGACAATGTAAGATGTGCCCAAAGTATGTATTCTATCACCATCTCCATGAGCTGCTGAAACCAGGTGTTTCCCTTGCCCCTCCCTCTGGACGATCTTCTGTTAATGAGCCCATCAATGCCTAGCCGCATGACTCACAGGTAACTCCCTCCGGGAGCTCTCTCTGTTTAATGGGCAATCAAGGACCCACTGTGTGACTGATAAAATGACATCATTCCATTGGGAGATGCTCCACCCAGGGAGAGGAGCCAAGCATTCCTACCTGGATATAATCTGGGATTTGGAACAGCACTGGGAGCCTTACTCATTGGACTCCCAGAGGGCAAGAGCTACCAGACCTTTTCTATGAGATCATTGTTTCAAGAAGACCACTTCATCTGGACTACTACCACCACCCTAAGTAACAGAGTGTCAGGTTGTATTCAGACTCTGTCTGTGGTCTTTTGTACGATTGCCTTTTTTATTTTATTTTTTTTTTTTTCATTTTTGATTTAGAGTCTCTCTCACTGGTTTTGCTTTCAAACCACTACAGGAAGACAAGGTGCTGAGACCACCTCATCCATCAGCTCTGTGCTGAGGCCACAAGGGGTTTGGCAGGACCCAGCAAGGAGACCTTTGCCTTCAGTGCAACTCGGCACTTGGGCTCCCAGAAAGGCCACCCCAGTCAGCTACAAAGCATTATGGAAAACACATCTGATTTTGGCAGGATCAGGCAGAAGCATTCTCACACCTCACTCCATCCCCCAGCACACTCACGATCCTTCCTAGCATTCTCCTATTTAAAAATTGAATAAATGTAGTTCTTAATTTATCACCAAGTCATCGGCAAAAAATATTGGGTTACAAGGGACCCAGAAGAGGTGCCCGTGGAAAGAGACCATGGCTGTTGTGTCCATGTTGGCCATGGAGCATAGATCACGGCCCTGTAGCCAGCTCATCCAAGTGCAGAAACAGGAGCTCTGTGTCACAGCCTTTCTGAAATGTGGTGCTGACCTCCTTCCCGCAGCGTGTGAGGCCTCTCATGCTGCTGTAAATGGAAATGACCTTTGTTAAATATCTTATGTTCCTGACAACTCCCTGATAGCTGTTACTTATTCTTCATTATCTTCTGGGTGTTTACTGATGGTTGGATTATTTCTTCCCATTTTAAGAGGAGAAGATAAACTGGCAAGACTGCGATTCCCCAGTTCACCCTATTCCCCTATCATAAAGATAAGTAGGCTCCCAGCTGTACCCATCCTCCGGTTTCCAGTGATTAGCCTCTAATTGCTGTCAGATGTGTTTCATCTGGTTTTCAAAATTACCTGTGAAATTTCATTAGCTCCACAGAAATTTTTGGGGAAAAATCAATTTACCGATTTGTGCTCCCGGATTTTCTATTTCTACCTGAATTCATACTCTTTTTCACTGTTCTTCCAGGGAATGCTGAGGCAAAAAAGAAACAGAACACACACAAAAAATTACTTCAAGACAACTCAAGATAGAAATCTTTCAAAGTTTGAATCACATCAGAAAGTTTATTTTAGGGCAGGTTGCAAATCTTTGACTGGTTTCATTTTCTGAAAGCGCTTGGGCTTTCAGAAAGGCCACCCCAGTCAGTCTTCTCAATATCATTTATAAATAACTTTGTCTCCCTCTGAATAGAAGAATAACTCTTCCTTTCATAATCCTCTCACAATTAATCTAAACTTGATGTATTTNGAAAATATTGGCCAAAATAGACTTCACAGTCTGAGCAGAGTACAAACTGTTTACGTCGTGGTAAATATGCTAACAAGGTCAACAGAGTGGTAAACATGAACATCTGCTGAAGGAGTGAGTAATGGAGAAAAGCTTTCCAAGGCTTGCACAGTGCTCATATGATAAGGGTGGAATGTGAACATATCCATATGAGGGCAAATCAGGCACAAAGGACAGGAAAATTTGAGAGAGAAACCAAAGACATTACTTGCTTTAGTCTACATGTAAAAAGGAAGTGAAAAACTTCACAAATTTGTATTAACCATGAAGATGACTTTTTTGACATAATGATGTCCAGGTGGGTGATACCACATGGTATTCCCTTGGTTCTTGATCACATAGAAGGCTCCCTGGCATTGCAGTAAGGCGTGGAGATACAGAAACAGCTTCACATCCATTCATATTGAATTATCTCCCTTCAGATTTGCAATACTGTTCATCCTGGCTGCAAATTAAGCTGCCTTCCATGCCTCCTGTCCATTCCTCACAGTCCTGCCTCAGCGGTTCAAAAGCTCCAGTGCCAGCAACAAGCTTCCTCCTGCTCCCTCATTTCACGAACATAGCATGACCAAGCTGATGTGTCCCAGTTTATGAATCCTTCCTTGGCCATGCTTGTTCACACCCACAGCAGAGCATCTCTCTGTCCAGCTGAAGGCACAGAGGAAAAAATGAAGAAGGAATAATCAATATATGTAAGGGAAGTGGAAAGGAAGGTGCCAAGAGGATGAAACCAGGCTCTTCTTGGTGGTGTCAAGTAACAAGAGGCAACAGGCACAAACTGAAGCACAGGAAGATGCAACTGAATATGAGGAAGAACTTTACTCTGCAGTGACCATGCACAGGAACAGGTTGCCCAGAGGGGCTGTGGAGTCTCCCTCACTGGAGATATTCAAGACCTTTCTGGATGCAATCCTGTGCAATGTGCTCTAGGATGACCCTGCTTGAGCTGGGAGTTTGGACCAGATGGTCCACTGTGGTCCCTTCCAATCTCACCCATTCTGTGATTCTGTGAACAAAGTCATCTTCTTTAGCCTTTGCCCTGTAGATCTAACTGCTAGTTATAGTCATTAGTTGCAACTGTTATATGTATACATAACATTTATGAGTACATATATTAAAAAATAGGTAAGAGCCTCTATTTTCTGGGTGTACATTGCCATTGCAGATCTCCTTGGGCAGTGTTCTTCCTGCCTTGCACTCATACTCTGCAAAATCATTCCCCAGGTACTGTACAGGGGAACAAGGTGCTCAGTCTAGGGCAGGGTTCCACAGCAGGGTCCAGATATATGGAAATATCCACTGATTAAATTCAGTAACAAGCCATGATTACTCAGTTAATGGAGAAATAACTGCATCTTTTGACTTGTCATCATTCATCAGTGGGATAAACTCATTAAGGAAAAAGCAGCTGTCTATACTTCTGATTTGAGCTATTCACTGCACTGCCTACAACTAGCAAAGAGATTATTTTATTGTCATTTGCCCAAAGAACTGAAATGCATTATTCTCTTATTTTGCTGTAAGCAAACTAAAGCTTTAAAATATCTCATCTCCTTATCCATTATTATTTCTTGTCACCATTAAATTGTAGTCATTAAAAGAGTCTAAAAAGGACCATCTTGGTGCTTTCTACTATACTGAAGTTATTTGACCTTCAGCTCAGCTCAAGAGAAAGAAATTGAGACTCCTTGAGACTGTATTAACTTTATTCATTATTCAGCTCGCTTCCATTACTCCCTAAGTGA
>VYZR01123578.1:0-12199 GCA_013400675.1 Oxylabes madagascariensis
CAAGCTGTTTTTCTGCAGAAAAATAACTCTATTGGCCTTTTTTTTAATGTTTTGGACACAAACTGCAGTCTGCTGAAGCTCAAACTCTTTCTATAGACTTTTATGGAGTTGAAAGGACAAACACAGCCATTGTATATCACATATACATGTATGACATACATATCTTCATTCCTGAATATCTACCTAGTGTCTCTCTAGATCAGACACACACTCAGTTTTAAATAGCTGCTTTCTGTGCCCACAGGGAAATGAAAGGGTGGTTTACCAAAAATATGACGTAAACTGTGCTTGGTTCTCAGAGCTGTAGGGGCAAGGTCAGCAAGGCTGGGCAGAAACTCCTTTACTTGTCCTGTGTGGAGGCCATTCCTCAAATCTGGAAGTGGTAAATACATGTATTTGTATGTAACATACAAACTCACACTCCCTTATCTTAGAGCACTGGTAACACCACAGACAACTGGAGTAATGAGAGCTTTGGATAAGTAAGGCTTGGTCAGAGAAGAATATCTAGATGGACTATTTGATAGAATTACAGCTGTTAAAATGCATTAGAATCGACTCAGCTTCAATTAAAAGAGGACTGCCTAACTTTTGATTAAAAGCTAAGTAAACATGACATTGGTTTCAGCAGCTTTTCAAGGAAATGAGACAAACACTACAGAATCCAGAAAATTATTTCTTGTTCTTAGCTTTTTATTTAGAAAGGAGTCTGTCTCTCCAGCTCTCAGCTCTGTAATGGCACCATGTCCTGAAAATACATTGGATATTTTTATACCTCACTGTTATTTTTTAAGTTTGAATGGGCCTCACATTTCCGAGAGATCTCGTCTTCCACTGAAAACTGACATTTGAATTGACTTCTTTATGTGTCATAAAGATGAAATAACAGTATTTCCAAGATTCATTCCCTGCACTTGTAACAGGACCCATCAGCACAGAATTTCTCTGGACCACTGTGTGACAGAGGAGCCTTTGTGAACTGTCTGGAAATGATCTCCTTTGCTTTTATGCCTTTTTATGCCACTGGCCACATAACTGTTGGGATTCTTACAGGCCATTAAAACAAAGGCAGCAAAAATGAAACAATTATTCATGGCAAGAGGGCTGTGGCTGGGAAAGATTGCGCTGGTCCTTCTCTCCTGTTTGTAAGCCACAGGATTCCTGTCCTTCACATACTGCAGACTGTAATTCAGCAAGAGTTTTACACACTGCTGCAGGGGGGCTGCAGCTGCAGTTTGCTCCCATTCCCCTGGAAATGTGGATTCCAGGAGCCTGGGCACACTGAGGATGTGCCCCTGTGGGCCAGACACGGGAGTCAGGGTCCGTGGCAGCAGATTTGATGATCAAAGCAGGGCTTTGACCCTCAGAAAGCTGAGCTCGTATAATTGAGGTTGTCTTTGAGCGAGAAGCAATCAGAGCGGAATCCAAACCCCTCTAAATTATGCATTGACCTCTCAAGGTCTAAAATGAAGTTGCAGGATTAACTGCTCCTAGATGTTGTCTAATAAACCAAATTTCCTCTCTGATAGGGGGGAGCAGGCTGCCGAGTGTCCCCAAAACAAATTAAAATGGCAGAATTAGAAATTCTTGGGGGAGGAAATGGTTGTGTAATGAAAGCGCTGATGGGTCCGGACTCTCTGATGTGATAATAAGGCAGTGGGGATGTGCCCTGAATACAAAACCAGGAGCTGAGTGTTTTCTCCTCTTCCTTCCCCCTACACCCCTCCCCNGCCAAGAACAAACGGGGTGTGGGGTGCTCGTTTCCCCTCTTCTGGGCCACCCCAAAGGGAGCCATCAGCCACTCACTGAGTTCCCATCAGTAATGAATTATGTTTATAATGGGCTTAAAATCGATGTTTCTAACAGGAATATGAGTGTGTGACATCTGTGTCAAACAGGTACAGCACAGGTACGTAAATCAGCAGTGACCCCATGGCTACTTTTATTGTACTTGAGTAAGGCTAAGTTTGGGGGTTCTTCTACGGAACTCTGTTCATGGGCAGGATTTTCCCTGTCAGACAACATTGCTTACACTGTCTTTATTTCTCTTTTTGTGCTTCCAGTTCATCCTTTTAGTGGGACTGCAAAGGTGTGGACCTGCCCACGGACTCGATTCCTCCATCACTCTCCTATCTAGAAAAGCTGCCACAAACAAATAAGGATTTGCAAGTGACACAGATTCTGAAGTGTTCAGTGCTCCAGTGACTGGACAACTTTTATAAGACTTACTATGGTTTCTGTGGTATTTCAGAACAAAGGACATCCTGTTGATAGAGCTGAGGAAAAACTTCACTGTCTTGCCCAAGCTCTTTTTTTTTTTCCTTTCTTTCCCCTCCTACATGACAACAGCAAATCCAGTTGAACAAATGCTTGGTGTTGAAGCAGAAGGAATCAAAATAAATTCTGATCACTCAAAGTATTTTTGTTTGGGGAGGGGTGGTGAGGGAGGTCAAGGGCTGTATTTGCTGGAATTGTTTTAAATAATTGATGTGCACACACCTGATTATCAGTTCTTCTCACTGCCACAGAATAAAGACTTCTGATGGTGTATTACAGAGAGAGCTTTGCTTCTTTCCTTAAACCTTTTTTCCCATTTCCTGAGCCAAAATCTGCTCTTCAACAACCTCTGCCCTGCATTTCACATTGTGCATGTTCCCAGCTCCTTCTGCCTCAGCTTCTCCCTGAGGCTTCCACCTGCCCTCAGCACAGCGGCCCCAAAAATGTGGGATTTCCTGGCAGTGCTACTGACCTCCTCCTCCACTTCCTCCCAGGCAGGGCACGGGGATCCAGGCAAATCTGACCCCTCAGTATTTGTTACACACATTTCTGGGCCTGCCCTCCCCACAGCCCACAGGAGAGGGACATGCAGCAGCCCCAAGCAAGCTCTTGCCCTAATTAAAAATAATTTCCTTCAGCTCAGTTTCAGGAATGTTAAAAGGCCCTGATTCCAGCTATTGCAAATTCCTCAAACTGTGCACTCAGAAGTACAAGACAGATTTTTTCCCTCTGTGAAATCTCGTAATGCTTCTATTTTTTATTATAAAATATTCATTTGTTTTACTGATCTGTGTCAGAATGAGGTTAAGTCTTATCAGAGTCAAGGATTCTTTCTACAAACCTTCCAGAACAGCAAATTTCACCTGCCAAGAGCTTTATCAGTGAGCAAATTAGAAATGGCATTACAGATATCTCATCATAAGTTTTGGATTTTTCTTCCAGATCTGCCTGGTGCTTGTAGACAAAATTTTCAAAGGCAGGTAAAATTTTCAAAGTATTTTAGGAGTCTAAGTCTGTTTAAAAAAAAAAACCCAAACAAANTCCAAATCCCAGTCAGAAACTGATTTATAGAATGGCAGAAATGAATTCTGCATATAATTTATACTCCTATTTCTGCTCATGAGGAATTAAAGACTTCCCAGGAAACCAGATTTGATATTTGCATTTCAGTCAACTGCAGCTGCTGGGTGGGGAGAAAAACATTTAAAACATCTCAATAAACGCCTATCTGCCACTCTGGGTTTGCAAAGCTGTTTGTCCTGCTGCAGCTCCCTCTAACCAGACAGGGGCCAGTTTTACAGTGCTCCTATTTCTTTGGGAATGGGAACGCGACACGTTAATACACAAATCTGTCTCCATGGCAGAAGGTCAGCTGGCTTTATGGGCTGTAGTTTTAGAGTCATCCTGGGGTTTTTTCAGAGGTTATTTTCAGCCAGGGGAAGGTCGGCAGCAGGTGGAGTGGGATTTCTCAATCTAAGTTGCAATTCCATAAAATGCTGTGGGGGTTGAAAAGTGTGGTTTATAATTTGGGAGATAATTGCATGCCATTCAATTGACTTTGTACTTTCTACTTCTCAGAGTCTGGTGGATGTTCTGCTGTCTTGCAGAACTTATCTGTAACACACATCCCCTGTTGGGTAATTTAGCTTTCCCTTCAGAGGTGGAGCTGAGTTGGAAGGAAGAGCTGGATGTTCGAGGGGTTGAGTTTTTACAGAACTTGCTCTGAGGCAGATATTTATTTACAGGTTTTCTTTAATTCTCTGTGTGTGTGTGTTTCACTGTGTTTGCCTTGGCTGAGGGAATCATCTCCATATTAAATCTGCACACCCTCCAAAGGCACACAGTTCCCATCAGCATCGGTGAGAATATTCTGGTNTTAAGAGTCTAAGTCTGGTGAAAAAAAAAAACCCAAACAAACTTGTAGGCCCCAAAAATCAACTGGCTTTCCATCAGGCTTTCCAGGCCCTGGCAAGTTTCCTGCCTCAGTCTTATTTAATAAAACAATAGCAGAGTTCTTGCAAAAACTTACTACTTCCACAAAATTCATTAATCAGACTATTCCCTCCCGGAAACTAGAAACCTGAAAACTTGTGAGGTGATCTGTTTGTGTAAAGAGCTTTTTCTATNCTCCTATTTCTTTGGGAATGGGAACGCGACACGTTAATACACAAATCTGTCTCCATGGCAGAAGGTCAGCTGGCTTTATGGGCTGTAGTTTTAGAGTCATCCTGGGGTTTTTTCAGAGGTTATTTTCAGCCAGGGGAAGGTCGGCAGCAGGTGGAGTGGGATTTCTCAATCTAAGTTGCAATTCCATAAAATGCTGTGGGGGTTGAAAAGTGTGGTTTATAATTTGGGAGATAATTGCATGCCATTCAATTGACTTTGTACTTTCTACTTCTCAGAGTCTGGTGGATGTTCTGCTGTCTTGCAGAACTTATCTGTAACACACATCCCCTGTTGGGTAATTTAGCTTTCCCTTCAGAGGTGGAGCTGAGTTGGAAGGAAGAGCTGGATGTTCGAGGGGTTGAGTTTTTACAGAACTTGCTCTGAGGCAGATATTTATTTACAGGTTTTCTTTAATTCTCTGTGTGTGTGTGTTTCACTGTGTTTGCCTTGGCTGAGGGAATCATCTCCATATTAAATCTGCACACCCTCCAAAGGCACACAGTTCCCATCAGCATCGGTGAGAATATTCTGGTGAAGGAGAGAATAAACCCACCAACAGAAAATGTTATTTAATGACATTGTAGCTGCAGCACATCCTCCTGCAGAGCTTTGTGTAATCACACCAAGTAAGCAAAGAGAAATTGTTCCGCAACGTGAAGCGTTTAAAATTTCATAAGCAATCTGATCAAAAAAAAAAAAAAAGGCATAAAATCACCTTTTGGGTACCTTCTGACTTTAGGAGAAAGTTTTCTGTTTTAGGTTTTGGGCTTTCTCTCTTCCTACAAGGAAGTACTGTAGCCTGCTTCCCCTTTGTGCTTTCCTGCTCACCCACATTCCTTTCTCATCTATTTCTCATCATCAACCTGCAAATTTCTTACTTCTTGTTCATGCACCTGCAAATTTCAATCCCAACTGAATTTCTTCCTTGGCTAACTTCTGCTCCCTGCCTCCAGACAGGAAAACTGCAGATCTCCCAAGGAAGCATCACCTTTCATTTCCTAGACTGTACATACACCATACACGCTTCAATTACTCTTAAGTTATGCCAGTTAATTAAGACTGGCATAACTTAAAAGTGTTCTAGGAGTGTGCTGAGGATCTCTTTGATGTGGTTTTCCTGCATTATTCCCAGTGTCTTCCCACTGTTCCAAAGCCCAGAAGCCATGCAGGGAAGCTCCTTGGTCATAAAGCACAGCAGAGCTGGATGGCACGGCATGTAAATCTGCCATCATTAGGCTGGGAGCTGCAGTTAAATTATAAATTGTCATCCTAAGAAGGAAGAACATTTTTATGGATCCTGGCTCACCCTCTGCAGACTTCAGCTATTTCCAGTAACTGCCACACAGAACACACTAAAATTTGTCAGCTGCTTGGAAAAGGAGAGTTGAGCCTGGAGACTTAATTCCCTTCAATCTTCTTAAAAGATATGATCCGATACCTCGGGCTGAAAGCTTAGGAAGGTACAGGGAGGCAATCCAAAGCAGCCAGGACAATCAGAAGGCACAAGCACCTCAGCACAACACTACAACTCATTTCTCCAACGGTCAGATGCACACCCAGGAAGCCACCTCTTATTTCCCTCCATGTTAGAAATGTGGCAGAAGAGGAAACGTTTGGAGGCTTGCCTGGATTGCCGTGGGAAGGTGTCGTGTCAGGGCTTTAACACAGACCACGTTGTCACATTCTTTCTAAAGCCTATCTCATGACAAGCAATTTTTTTCCCCCTCCCATGTGGGACAAGCCGGGACATAAAATTTTGACAGGCATGTTTTATATTGGTGACATCCTGCGACAGTGTTTTGGCTCTGGTGTGCAAAACATCTGTAGAACAGAGGATTTTTATTATCACAGGAGCCTGCTCGACAGCTGAAGGTTTTAGTATGGATCCTAAATCACCATTCCTGTAGTGCTGCAGATCCTTTTTTCCAAAATAGCTCCATATTTTCATAAACCCCCAGTGCTTTTACTTAAGTCTTGGCACACTCACAGAACGGAGCCAACCACTAATCAGGCAATGAGGAGAATTGTGCAGGGTGAGTCCATGAGTGGGCCTAGAACAGAGGCAGGAATCAGGAAAATACTGTAAATTAGGATGCTTGTTTATAGGGAAATCCCTGAGGAAGAGAACTGTGTGTCCTCTTGGAAATCTCAGCTGTGTTTAGAAAATTTACACAAAGACTTCACTGCTTTTACAGCTCTGACAGTCTGCAAAGTCCATCTCTCAGAAATTGTCAGAAAAGCACAGGCTGGGCAATTCCTTGCCCTTCCCTCTACAGTCAGGTGCTGACACACCTGCACATGGACCTGTCCAGACTGTTTCCATCCACAGTCCTTTGTAAATGAGAAACTCATTTTTGCCCCCTTCACAAAGACCACCCTGGAGAATTGAGCTCTGAGGGAAAGGAAGTGAAGCACTTACCAGCAGCCCACTCTGTGTGGGTTTTTTTCATAAAACATCATTTGACAAAATTCTGAGTGCTAAAGTAGAAATATCCCTCGCAGACTTGACTTGCCACAGACCTATTTAATACTGGCACATGAAACACATTTTTATTTTACACATTAAAGAATAATAATTCTGGACACTTAACAGTGACACAATGAAGACATTATAAAATTTGGTAATGTGCAATAGAACTACTTTCATAAGTGCTCAACCTTAAGTACATCCATTTTATGGTTTCCTCCCAGTGTTAAGTTTTGCACTCTTGCACCTTCAGTTACAGAGCTTAGTGCCCATTTAAAATGACTCTATTTTGCCCACATCTTTCATTTTGGCTGCCTTTTCCATTTGTTGATTAATGGCCTCAATAATTTATTCTTTTGCAGCTTTGTTGTTTTTCGAATGGAAGAGCTGAATTGTGGGGCAGACAGCCATCCTCCTGTGTAACAAAGGGGCAGAGGAAAACTCTGCAGTTCCTTGTGTTGCGATTACAGAGGGCTTTCCCATAGAGCAGGGGCTGGGCACAGCAGGAAAGTGTCTGCTGGCACCTGAGGGGAAAGCTTGGAGATCCAGTTCGGCCCAGTCACTGCCTTTGCTGCACTCTGAGAACCTTCGCTGCACTCAGAGATGTGTGGCTGGAGAGGAGACCGGAAAGCCAGGGAGAAATTACTGAAAACAGGGAATAGGAAATGAGTAACGCACCCCTGAAGGAGAAAGCACTTCTTTGGAGACAGAATTTTGCCTATGGAAAAGAAAGTCAGGGTTCCTAGCAAACCACCTCAGGAAAACCAAGCCCATGAGATGCTCCTTAGGGTCCCTTCCAAGCCAAATTCATCTGTGATCCTATGAATGGCCAGGTAAAATCCAGCTGACTGACCTGACACCTGCAGCATTGCCCAAATTAAAAAGCATATTCCAGTCGCTCCTCACAGCACACAGGTTTCATGAACTCTGTCAGAGGGTTAAGCTTGTGTCTAATTTAAGAGGCGACTGCGAGGTATTATTTTAGCAAGTGAGAGTAGGAGAAAACTGGCAGTGGCACAAAGAATGAGTCCTCATCCCAGGGAATTCAGTGGCACAGGGATTGGATATCCTACCTCAGGAGGTACTTCTGCAGGGCCTGGAGCACAGGAGCAATTACCAGGTTTAAATACTTGGTGTTACTAAATATTGGAGGAGTGCTGGAGATGCTTTCAGACACGGGCCAGCTGCTGGAAGCTAAATCAGCCTGGCACGGCTTCACTGAGAATTCCCACTGCTGTGGGAGCTCCTGGGGTCCACCACACCATTGTCCACAGACAAGGACAACCCTGGAGGTGCTGACCCGCCTGACAGCTCACAAAGGGTTTTTTTTAGCTGCAGACTTCCTAGGAGAACCAAAGCTCCCCCCTTCCGGGCACAGGGCCTACGCTGTGTGCGCCTTGCCACAATTAGTGCGGTGAATCGCACTCTTGCTCCCCAAAATAATCAAAAGCCGTGGGAATCCAAATCTGATCTCAAAATGCTGCTTTGGAGCTGGAATCATTCAGGGTTTAAAAGCATGATCCTGTTATAGTGACAGAGTTTAAACACTTTCCCTTATCCTTCGGAGCAAAGATGCCAGCCAGCACAAGTGGCTCCCCAGACCGGGCTGTAAAGGCTTAGGAAGAGCCTTTGGAACACCTGGGAGAAGCCTCTGGGAAATGTGGGTACAGCCAGGGCAGAGGAGGTTCATGTCCACATCTGCACTTCTAACATCACAGGAAGGAGAAAATAGGGATTGAAGGAGAAAATAGGGATCAAAGGGAAAAGCCGTGTTAATCTCAAAAATCCCAAATCGCCACTTCAGGAATAAGAAGCATAATGCCCTAAAATCCTTTGGCTGATCCCAAGAAGCCAGGATGACTCAAGGGTCTTGAGTCATGGACCACGCAGGGAAACCCACTCTGCTGAATGGAACTGCAGGGAGCAAAGCTGAAATAAGGCGATTAGGGCTGGAAATAAGAGCAGGTGCTTGGAACATTCTAACAGATTTTCTCAACTGCTGGAGCTGAAAGTTAGCAGAAAAGTTAGAGGTGAATAACACAGACCTCAAAATCAGGCGTTGTGCCTCAAAGCAGCTGCCAACTCAAAATTTAATAATCAGGTATATAGTGCCAAAAGCACATTTGCTTTGCTTTGTCTCCTGGCAGCATTTTCTGTTGGTGGGTAAAAATCCCAAATTCGTTGCTGTGATAAAATCACAGAATCCGAGAATCCTTAAGGTTGGAAGTGACCTTTAAGAACGTCAAGTCCAAACACTACTATTAAAAGAAAAAGGGGAGGTGGGGAAAGCTCTGCCAAGACATTAGCTAAGGTTTAGCCAAATTTAGCTAGAAATTAGCACGGTATTCAACTTCTCCTTTCCTCACTCCTCTGAATATCTTGCAAATGTCTAACAGCAAATTCACAAAGTAACCTTTCATTTTTTTGGACTTGAGATGAGTATTTCTTTAGGCAAGGGAAGAATGAACAGTGGGATAAATATACATCTACAGGTGCAGAGTGTGAGAGTATGACAGGTTAAAAATAAGAACCCTCCAGTGCAAAGCCCCCCCGTGTGTCAGCCTTCATTTCCCGACCAGCACAGCAGTGAAGGAGGCAGTTTTAATTAAGTGCAAGATAAGTATGGAAAACTGAGTTGGAGAAACAAGGAGGAATGGGATTATTCTAATCCAATGTGACATAATTAAATGCAGGAATCAAAGGCTCTTGGTGGCACAGAACTCGTTAGAGCCTTGAAGTGGATATTTGCACTCTCTTCTGACATGCTGCGGCCTCTTCACAAAAACAAAGCTTTCCCAGAAGGGATGAAATGGCAACAGAGACATTCATAAATCACTTGGAAAAAAAGCAAAAAAAGCAAAACAAAACCCATAAAACAACGTTACAGCAAAAGGCTCAAAAACGCCCAGCAAAACCAAAGCAAAAAAAACCCCTGGCAGCACTGATCATGACATGATTTTGAGAGCTTTTTTCCCTATTGTACCTTAATAATCATCATCTTCCAAGCTACCAGTATCAGCTACCAGAAGGAAATCTGCCCTCTGCAAAGATGATTCCAGGGAATGCCTGGGGAACAGAGAATTTCAGGCATAAATGAACTCATCAGCTTGCAGGTGTATTTTGTGTCTGAGCTCCAGTTTTTTGTTTGGTTAGTTTGGGTGGGTTTGGAGGAGGGGAGGTGCAATGATCTTACACCCTCCTGCGGTGACTGATGTGGCTCCCTGCGGCTCAGGGATCTGCACTTCCCAGGGGATGATGCCCTGAAGCTCACTAACTTCTCACAGGTAGTTATTTTTTCCAGCACCAACCCCATCCCCACACCTCCCAACATTGGCTACAATAACTACATTTAATTCCAGGTGTCAAGCTGGAATATTCCACTTGTTTCACTCACGTCCTTCACTTCTCACAGAGCTTCCCCAGAACACAAGAGGAGCCTGCTGATGGAGACAATTCCAGCCTCTGCAGTAACTCAGGAGAGAAGCAGAGATGGGTGTCCTTGAGGGGAGGCCTTCCTGTCTGCCCAATTCTGAAACATGCTGAGCACACCCAGCAGTTGGAGTGGGAAAAGCTGTGCCAAGGCAAGGTCTCAGGTGTTTGCAGGAATAAGGTTAAATCCCGGCACTACAGAGCCCATGGAACACAGCTCCCACCCTCCATACCAATGAAAAGTAATCCAATTCATTTTTTCAGTAATTCAATACCAAACCAAATTCTGATTAGATGAATAGAAGGATGTCAGGAGTTGTCTTTTCAGGGCTGGGGTTTGGGGTTTTTTCCTGTTTTGGCATTCTTTCCCTTTTAGCTGTCATCCTTGTTTTCTCTGCTCCCAAGATGGGAGAAGAGGACAAGAGGTCAAAAAAGAAATATATTAGATTTGCCCACTCTCTAAAAAATAAAAAAAGACCCAACATGCCCAAGCTCTTGCCATGCTGTTTTGGGGTTTTTTTTCAGCTTCTCAGGAGAGAGAAATAGAGAGGAAAACCAGGGCATTTCTTTCCTTTTAACAGGCTCAGAGACAGAGTGGGAACACACAAGAATTTATCGCCATCCCTTTCTGGGTAATCAATAAACCTGAAGAAGTGTTCCCTATCGATCCCCCAGCTCCTGTATCCTTGTGCTGGCGTCAACACCACATCCAAGGATCCTGGGTGGTGTATAAACAGCAAATAAAAGGCAACATGTCTGTTGTGATATATTGATTATCTGGCTGTAAAACCATTGGGAAGAGTTATCCGTGGGTGCCTGTCTTTTATTGTTGTCAAAGGCACAGTGCTTTGGTTGGAAGCCCCTTTGATACTGGCAGAGATCCGATATTTAGGGAAGGCAGAGCTCTGGGAATAAATACTATGGCTCATTTTAGCTGCCCGAGTATCAAACAGATTTTTTTCTGGCAGACTTTGTTTGGAGCGTGAGGTATCGTCTGTCTCCCACGGTGGAAAATCTCCTCTCCCCACACAGTGACAGTGACAGGGTGGCTGAGGCACTTGGCTGATGTGTGGCTATGGATGGGCACAGGGTGACAATCCAGTCTGACAATCCCTCAGCGCTGCAGAGGAAGCCCCTCTCCCACTGCAGCCCCACTAAAATAAACGCGGAGGTGACTCCGAGGCTGCCTGGACACGTGGATGTGGGCAAGGGAGGGACCACGCCTGGATTCAGGTATTTAAAACTGCCCTCCCTCCTCGGAGCTGGCCAGAGCCCCAGCCTCAGACACGAGAAACCAGCAGGAACGTACCCATGACTATTAAAAAAAAAGGGGGCAAAAGTGTTCTCAAAAGAGCACTTTTCCTGCACTCCCCTTTCCTGAGCTCCTCTCCTGGTAAAGCCAGTTCAGCTCTCTAGAAAGGCTGATGCAAAAGGGCTGTAACTCTTCTGTCCCACCTTTCAGAGCTTAAATACTCTCAGTAGCAAGGAACTGTGTCTTCTCCCCGAACTGAATTTATTTAGGTTCAAATACCTTTCCTTCCTTGTTTTTTGTGGTGTTTTTGGGGTTTTTTGTTTGTTTTCTTGTTTTTTGCGGGTTTTTTTATGAACTGAATATTTTAATTCCATCTCACGTAAGACGAGAGAGGCAGCATAAGCCAAGCAGAAAAGCAGACGTAAAGAGCCCCACGCACCTTCTCCCCTCCCTGGCACCATCAGGCACCCCGGGTGAGCAGCCCCACAGTGCCACCTTGCTCATTTATTTGGCAGTAGCTCCAGGCAGGGCAGAGCTGGATCATTTCCCTCCTGACGCACACACATCACTCCCCAGAGCCTATAAATGCATTAAAAAAAACCCCAAAA
>VYZR01123581.1:0-14799 GCA_013400675.1 Oxylabes madagascariensis
AAGTGCCACCTGAGTCCCCTCCCTGGCAAGGTCTGACCCTACCAGTGACGCCTCCTTTGCACTGGGAACAATCCCAGCCAGGAAAACCTCCTGGGGAAGGGCCATCAGAACCCAGGTCTGGAACAGGCACAGCTGGAGTTCCACAGCTCTTCAAGCTACAAACACACAGAGGAAATTCTTAGAAGAGCCGAGCTGAAGAGCTGCAGCTTTTACATAACACCTTCCCCTGCCCTCGCCCACCTGCACTGAGTCAGCACAGCAGGTTTTCCTCGTCTGCACTTTGCCTTTTCTGCAGAAGGTTATCCAAGCTCTGCAGCCACCACAAACGGAAGGATCAAGGAACAATTAAAAAAGGGGTTTTCTTCCCTAATCAGTTATTCCGCACTAGGATTTCTATCTCACATCGCTGCTAAAGCGACAGATATCACAGCAAATTACATCAGGTCTTCTCTGCCCTCTGACTCATATTCCTAAATAACTCTGCTTGACTCATTTCTCCTAAGTTGGCTGAAATCTAAGATTTTCCTCTCTTAAAAAAAAAATAAAAAGGCTTTCTCCCTTCAGCTTTTCCAGGTGATTCTGAACATTCCCACTAGCTAATTGTAGGAAATTAAAGAAAAGCAAAGGGGTTTTACCTGACAGACAGCCCACCTACCTCGTTGCCCCGATTACAACACGTAAAATCTTCTCTGAGCAAACCCATCCTGTATCAGCTCCATACAAAATGGACTCATTATATCCAGTCACTAAAAACACAGCCAACAGATTTACTATGAATAATTAAAGCATTTTGCAATCTTATGTTCTACATCCACCTACAACTTATGTTTATGTTGCTACAGAAAAAAAAACCCACCATTAGGGTTGAAAAACATTAATATAACTGCAACACAACTGAACGGAGCCACAAGGGGACAGGACACCAAGAGATATGCAATTTTATTTAAAATCAGAACACAGTAGATAACAGAAAGACTTATTATGCAAACAAATCCACTGTATGTTTCACAACTTGCTCGGCATATAAAATTGCCCCTTATTAAGACAGTCCAGGATCACACGGAGGAACCGTTCAGGCACAGGATGACTCTGCCCCCTCTGAACTCCACNGGCAAGCATCGTGAGCCACCCCCTCTCAAGTCTCAGCTTGCCTATGGCATTTTAATCTCACTATTTTATAAACAGTGCAAATTAGTACAATTCTAAACATCCTAGCCAGAGCAGAATTAATTTATTAGCTATAACAGGACAGGAGAAGCTGTTGAAGGGCAACAGGTTGAAAGCACTGACACAGCTCTTGCCAGGTTAGTGTTTCCTCAAGTTTGTTGCTGAAAGGATTGAACAGCTTTCCACAGTCATTCTTCTCCTTTACCCTTAAACATCACCAGCAGTCAAGTAAATATTTACAGTTTGTGTGCACACACACACACAGAATTAATGGCAAAACGTTTTCCATGAGCAGCTGGACTTCAGTTACGAGCTTGCAATAACTGAAACATCACATTAGTTACATCAGCTACGTTCAAACTCACCCATCAGTGAAGGCAACTATAAGCTTACAAATAGCAGATACAGCTGTTTTTTCTGAAGTATGAGGGTCAGTTTTTTGTAAAAGTCAGTGCTCTCAAAGAGCCCTTAAATTAGAGTTAAGCAATGGCCATTCAAATGATAAAAATGCTAATATCCTAGAATTACAATCACAAGTAGTGATCCTAAGGCACATCAGCCACATGCATATGCAATAATGCATTGTTTTGCTTCCAGACAAAAAAATTGCATTAGCTTTGTCTGTATTTAGTGTGCACAAGAGGTTGTTTTTAGATAAAGTATCCCTGAAAGGTCATCGTTATCACAAAAGTTACCAAAAGACAGAAGATTTAACAAGTAGTAAAAATATTTTTGGACTACTAATACCAATAAAGTCTGATACACAAAATGCAGTGCAAATTCACAATACACTTATCTATCACCCCCATCACTTCTGAGGATTTCCAACCCTCAGAAAAAAAGTTGGCACTTGATAAGTGTAAAATATACCTGGTTGTTTTTACGAAATCTTAGTAAAACTGATTTGGGAGTGTTTTAGAGTTTTTGTGTAGCAGGCTCGAAGTATGAATTTCTGTACTCAGACACCACCCTGGTAGCCCCCCACCCACTTTAATTCTTTCTAGGACACGAACCATTTCTACAGCAGACTCATGTTTAGCATCCAGATACAACAGCTGCCATCCAAATACCAGCACTAACAGCACAGCAAAGTTACTTTGAAACGAGTCATTATTAACCATGCTTATACAAAGCTTCAGTGAGAAAATAATACCGAGAAAAGATATCACACTATTTAAAAAAAAACAACCACATCCTGTACCATCACTAGATTACAGAAAAAACACACTTTGCAAACAAATCCAATGCACATTGCTTCACAAAATCCCCCATCTATAAAAACTTGCCAGACTTACACTGGGGAATTGGTGCAGATGCCAGTAACACTGACCAACTTTCTGCCCTTTGTCTGCAGAAGGCAAAACAAGCCAAATGACCATATTTATATTTTCAGAATCGAGAGCTTCCTGTTATGAGCTTAATTTCAGATTAGTATTTGCTAACCACCACACTCCAGAGGAAATGATTAAGGGACAATCCAGGTCTTACATAAAGAAGAAAACCAGATATTCTGTTCTGACTGATATTTCTAAGTACTTCCAAACAATGTAGTGCTTTCCAGGACAATGATACCAAAAGGCTCTGAAATAACCAGGGGCTTTGACAGATTCTGGACTGATTGGTAACAAATTCACAGACACATTCTGTGCAAACAACAAGTGTTAAAATTTGCCTCCCCCGGTGCTGGATTAAAATACCAGCATGTGTCTGCACCTTAGGCTTCAAGAGTCACATCGAGAGTGGAATCTGAGCTGCCCTAAAAAGCCTCTCCCATTCAGTGGCATTAGTCAAGAACAGATTCTGTAAGATGCAAACAGCCACCATGGACTTCAAAAGGCTTTTCTTTTTTGCCTACTTGCAGAGAAAAATTAACTGCAAATTCCAGATAGATACACATGCCCCAAACTGCAAAACTAAATGAAATGGGAAAGTTAAAAACAGGTCTGCCAAGTGAGAGACAGAGTTAAGGGCTAAAATGAAATTGTGGAAATTCAAGTGGGCAATTACATGTGAAAATCCAGTATTTGATTAAGAAAATACCCTGCCTTGATTCCTGGAATCACATGGTATCAAAAGTTAAGCACCTGTGTAAAAAAATCATTTCTGTATCCAAGGTGTGGAAAAGAAGAAAAAAACCCAACTGTTAAGAGTCTTAATAGGCAAGGAAATAAAACTGCCTGGTAAAGTGTCTATAAAACCCTAAACTGGCTCTACAAACAGTTTAGTTTCATTTCAAGAGACCAGGACTTTGAGGGTATCAAGCTGTTTAGGAGTGGGAGTAGTGCCTACTTGATTACACACTGTCTAAGGTAACAAGTGAAATGCAGAAATGAAACTCCTGTCATTTTCCCTGTCTAAAACCCCCCACAAGGTGTTCTGACAGGAGTTTCAGCTCAGTGAGCTCTGAAAACGTCGTGTACCTGGCCTGGGGTGCAAAAGGATGCCCAGGGGAGCCCTGTGCACACCCCTTGCCCAGCAGGCAGATATGGTTGTTACCATCCCAACACTGTACAGACAGAATTCCTTAGAGGGACAACCAGCTCCCCGTTTGCCACACATACATCCAGCTGCCATGGGAATACATCAGAACACAGGAGGATGCTGATTTACCACCACTAAGGAATTCAGAGCGTGACTCGGTTTGTAACGTCAGCAAATCCACCGCGAGCGGCTCCTCAGTTTGATGGATTTACAGAATTTAGACCTCATCACCTTCCTAGGAAAACCTTGTCATCACTGACCTTTGCAAACAAACACCATCACATTTAGCAAAGCAATCGCAAACCTCTGCGCCACAGCTCGGCCTTTGTGCTCCATTGTGCAAAGAACAGAGGCTTCCCATTGCCTACAGCAAGTCTCTGATGGGGGAACAGGAAATAAAAGCACCAATACGCGAGTCAGGCGCACCCAAAAATCTACTGGAGGATGAAGCCAGGATGTGGCGGAAGGCGAGGCGGTCTCTGGGGCAGAGGGGGAGGATAGGGCGGCACGAACTGAGCGGGGTATCCCGGCTGTGCCGCTTGGCTGGCGGGCTGAGCTCCTCCCGGCCGGGGCGGGAGAGGAGGGTACGGAGCACCTGGGTGGGAAAGAGCCGGTCCTGAGCTCATGGCCGCGGTGAAAGGGGTGGGCAAACGTCCTGCAGGGCCGGAGGGAGGCGGGGGAGGCGGGATCCGCCGCGGCACCACCGAGGGAGGAGGGTTTGCATCCGCCTGGAAGGGATCCGCAGGGGCGGCTGCGGGCTCGGGGGGCCTCGGCTGCGCCGCGGGCTGAACCTGAGGAAGTCTCTGTCCCTTCAGCACCATCTCCTGCAGCTTCTCGATCTTCACCCGGCGCAGGTGAGCCAGTTTCCGCTTGCTCTGGTACTCGTCGATGAAGGAATCCAGTGGTATTTCACCGTCAAGGAACTTCTCTGCCATATTCTGTCAAATACAGAACATTCTCTTAGGGAACAGCCTACTGCAACGGAATCTAAATGGCTCACATCCCAAAAATAGCAGCATTTTGCCTGTGATTTTCCAGCTGGCATATGGAAGGTGACTGGCATACTGAAGGATTCTGAGCAGAACTTTGAGTTCGTTATTACTCAGAAGCACTGAGAGTTAAATATCACTCTTGCATAAATTTATACTGAAGTAACAGCAGTAAACACATCTGAATCTCGCTCTGAGCATTCCCCTGATCACCAGAGATGGGAAGGAACCAAGTCCAGCAGCTTCCCAGATTGCCAGCTAAGCTGAATTACAGCTCAGTGCTGCCTGAATGCCAGCAGAAACACTGGGAACTCTGTGAGACTCAGCACGGAGATTATTGCTAAGTCAGGTTTAAGACTCACTCTTGTGGCTTTGGGTAAATGATGTTTAATAATTGAGAGCTGAACAAACATAAAATCACAAAATTCAGCTTGTCCTGGGAATGTCTTTTTACGATCAAGGCTAATAAGCAAAATTTTTTCTCCTGACTAATTATAGAAAATGCCTGCATGCAAATCAGCAAACAAAACCAAATATTCCCATTATTCTGAAGTCAGACCACCCTTCAAGCACTTGTGTAACAGCAAGTGGTGACCACTGGCACCTGCACAGACACATTGAAATCACAATGGGATATTTCACCAGAAACACTGGAGGAAAAACAGCACAGGCAGAGTTTTTTTTATTAGGCTACTAATTGACATTTATTATGAAGTAATACATACACCAGGCAAACCGCATTAAAAAAAAATCCCCATTTTTAAACTCTACAAGTTTGAAGACAAAGCCAAGAAAGTGAGAGGGTTTGCCTATCTTTTCTAAAAAGGAGCACTTTCTCTCCTGAACTCCAAAGATGTTAAGAGTAAAAAATTACTCAGATAAAAAAGAAACAAAATTCCTGGAATCAAATAGCTGTTCCCTGAAATTCAAAGCAGAGACAAGACCATATTCTTAAAACTACTCCTCAATCTGTCACATGCTCAGCTCAGCATTGCAGCCATGGGATCTGGAAGGTTCTGGCAATGGGTGGAAGTGGCAGAACTGGGGTGTGCTCTCTTTACCTCTGTGTCCTCCTCGATCTTCGCCCCCTCGGTCTGCAGCAGGGCCAGCAGGGTCTCCAGGGAAGCATTGCTGGATTGTCTGTCTGCAAAGGCACAGGAAGGACAGAAAATGACAGCTGGCTCCAAGTGACTTCAAACTACACAACAACCTCTAAGGCACATCTGCACTACCAGCAGACTCTGCAGTTCTACACAGGATGATTACAAGAAGAAATATATTACGAGGTTCAGGAATACTGTCAGAGTGTTAAGAGCTGAAATTTAATTCCAATTATGTATCTATAATATTGAAAGCGCTTCAGCAAGTGCAGTATCAGATGTAAAATATAAATCAGTATGAAAGTTAAATGCAATATTCCATTTGATTTATAAATAGTCGATGAAAATTCCAAGTGGTTTCCTCTTTAGTGAGGTAAATGAAGTTGATAATTTAGAGAAGAGTAGGTCAAGAATAGGTAGGTAACAGGAAAAACCCACAGTATCTGTTACTAGATGTGACAGTCACTTAATAAATCATCAGAAGCGTGATCTATTTCAGCACTATGCAAGAACGACATTTCACTTTGTACCCTAATTCACACAGCTAAAAATGAGACACCAAAAACCAAACAACAAACAGCCAACAGATTTACATTCACTTAGAGAACAGCAAATAATAATTGTCAACAGCCAGTGTTACCTAGTTTTGTTTTCTTTATCTGGTATGCTTCAAAAAGAACTTGTAGCTCTCGATATTTCTCAGACAAATTTGATTTCAGGGAGTCCAACTTCGGCTGGTACAGGAGATTTCCTTCTGCCAGACTGCGGTTGCTGGCAAGAGTCATGTCCTTGCTGTGCTGAACACTTTGGGCCTGGATATAAATTAAAAACAAAACAAAAGAAGTGTGTGAAATGACAGTGAAATTATTAAGCATGACAAAATGAGAATTTGAAAACTTTTAAATAAACAACAAAAGTAAGTTTTGTGTAAGAATTCGTGCTGTGGCATTGGACCTGCAACTGATGAACAAATGATGAACATTGAAAGATAAAGCAACAGCTCTTGAAAACATCTCAATTCCAGCAGTGAGATACAATGAGTGCAGAAGAACATCATCCCTTATCTTGTTAATGTGTAAAAAATAAGGATTGCATCGTGCTCTCCCCAGAATATTCCTCCCCAACTGTGTTACACCAATCCCGGATTAATGCCAAAACCTTCATTTTTTCAGTTTAATCCTTCTGCTTAACAGTTCCCAGCCTAAAGAAAAAGTGACAATTCTCACACACCCGAGATTCAGCCAGATTCCAGTTTGCTCACACTCACACATGCACAGGATTTTATCAGGAGAGCCTTCAGGAGCTCTGGGAGAGCTGAGTGTTTGGAGAAGTCCACCCTGGGTGTCACATTAGATTCATTAAAATATTCAGACATCAAAAGGGGGAAAAAAGTAACAACCAAGGGATTTGATTTCGGGTTCTCAGGCTGAATCAACCAGTGGAATAGTCCTCCCAGGGCACAACAGACTAACTCTATTGAGCTGTCTTCAAAACCAACAGGAGTTTGGGACATTTTTGTGACCTCCTTCATCCATGTGCCCCTTCTAGCCCAGGTTATTCCTGTTCAGCTGTAGCTGCTCCCAGGTATTTACAGCAGTCCCTGCAAACAGAAGCACAGACCTTGCTCCTGCCACACTTCTGGGTGGACACAGAGCCACACCCCAGAAACAGGAAAAGAGGAAACCCAAATGAGCTGTTTAAAAGCCCCAGAAAAGGTCAGCATCAAAATTCAAGTGTTTTTCCAAGCACAGCAACTCTCTTTGAGAGCAATTACTTCCTTTTGGAATATTTAGATGCTACTTTAATTTTCTAAATTCAAAACTAGCTCAGTGTTATTGAAACATATACTTTGTCCCCAGATACTGCTCTTCAAAAACCAAAGCTTTGTTCTCACCCTGTTCTTGTCAAATCACTTAAAAAACCAACAACAACAACCACCAAGAATAATGCAGAGTCCTAAATTATACATTAACCCCAATTCTACTCCAAATTATGAAATTCAGAAATCACACTTTCAATATTGTTTTGTCTTCTCAAGCCTAAATGGACATCCAGCCCTATGCTCGTGTTCAATGTGGATCATCCCAAAGAATAAAAAGAAAATCCTCTTCTTACATTTGAATCTAATGCAAAATAATTTAAATTGAACTAGTTTCCATTTGTTTATTCCCATACAATCCAATCCTGTTAGGACTGTTGCTTTCAGAAAGCTGAAGTCCCCCTATTTTACATTTTTTTAAAAACAATTATGAAGGGAACTAAAATACACAGGATTTAACAGCTTAATTAGTAGCATCCAACTCTTACCAACCTCCTGCCATCACCACAAGCCTCGTTACTCGCTGCCTCCTGGACTGCCAGCCAAGGAAATTTGTGTGCAAAAAGACTGATGGGTTCTGGTGCCTCTTCCACCATTTTAATGAGCTCACTACTTCCTCACGGCAAATTCAGTATTTTCACTGCTTGGGAGGCTGATATTCTCATTTTAAAGCAGGTGCACAGTCAGTCAGGAGACACCAGTTTAATGAGTGAATTTTGATCTCTCTTTTAGGATGAAGAAGATGTACATTTGCTCCAGGCAGAAAAAAAGCCAGTGGACACACAAACCTGTAAACCTTTCACAATCACAAATACCAGGAGAAGGAAGCTTTTACTAAACTAACTTATAGTAAAGAGGAGAAGGTATAACTCCAGATAAACAGAGTAAGAAAAGGCTTCCTAAAGTCAGGTGAGATTTTTGTGATGTTGTCCCTGCCTCAAGTGTCAGAATATTTCTCAACAGGACCAGGCAGGAGGAAGAAGCAACAAATTCCCAACCTTTTGTAACGATCTGCTGAATAACTTTACTTTTAAATCATTTCAAATGTGTGAAGATGAGTAAATATCACTGACATGATGTATCTGACTTGTAAAAATAAGAAAAATGTGACTAATGTGACCTGCCTACATCTAAGGCAGAGTGACATCCTGTCCTTTGCATCTGATATCTAACAATTAGATATCTTTAACTAATTTAACTAATCTGGGACTAAACTTTAATAAAAGTCTTAAAAATACTTGTTTTAAAATGAAAAAGTTAAGGTATTTGTAATTGTACTTTAAGTTATAGTGCTTGAAATTACACAGGACTTAATGACTAAACTTTTTCCATATTAGAGCACTTCTTAGAAGGGCATATTTTTTCTAATAGAAGTTCATCAAAAATGGTAATTGACACTTAATAATGAATTAAAAAGTCACTCCTGAAGTCTTCACTTCCAGCATTCGTCTGTGTCAGATTTCTTTTAACGATGCACACTTGGAGAGATGAGAAATTTTAATCTCACTCCAAATCATGGGAAGAACCAGTTCCTCAAATACAAAGCAAACTCAGGAATGACGTTTAATGAAACCTAAGGAGGAGCTGGTGAAGACCCATCCACCTGTTTCAGGACATTGATATATTTCACATCACTGAAAGAATTCTGAAGTCTGTGAATTCTATTTCACAACAAACAAAACATATAATCCCAGAGCGATGCAACTTGAATACAGTCATGATTTATAAACCAGAATAATCTCTGCCACTGATGTTAAAGTCTGTGTAAAAACTTTACAACAACTGTTCCACTACAGTTGGAAGTTAATTCAAGGAATCAGAAAGCAAACACTCTAAAGTTTGCCTGAAGAGTGCTGCAGAAAAGCTTTCAAAAAATGAGTAATTTAAAACTACAAAAAAAAATCCAACAGCTGCAAAATCATCCAAGGGTCAAAGCCACAGTCCAGCATGAGCAGTCTATTAAGATTATCAGTGCAGCACAAAGCATGCTTTCAGCATCCATTCACAGCTTTCCACAAGCCCAAGACAAAAGTGGAGGAAGGAATAAATCCAACAATTGTCACATGTGACAAAAATGTGCATTAGCAGGGAACTGTTCCTGCACTGCTTGTTCACCTGCCCACTGGAAGTGCAAGGAAAAGTTATTTAGAGATAAAAGTCAGGAGCATGGGACTCCAGCAGAATTCCTAACAAGACTCTTGAGGTCATGAGCACTTCAGCAGGCAGGAAACGTTAATCTGAAACCAGATGAAAATACCAGTCAGAATCATGAGACACAACGAGACAGGACAATATTAAGGAGAATATATGACTTTTTTTTTTTTTAACTGCTAAGCTCTCACTATGAATTCTGAATGGGACAAATGCAGCAACCATACTGAGCTGTCTATAAGGGGATTTTCATGGTACAAGAATTGCTCACTCCTGAGAAGATCACTCAACACCAAACTGTGCTGCAAGAAATGAAGCTGTGGACACACAGAGGTTATTAAAGACGAAAGTTACGGTTTATGCAGGACTTCAAAACTTAAGCTGCTTAAAAAGTGAATTTCTTTAATGGACATAATTTGAATAATTTTACTCAAGGATTTATTTAATGAGCATTTCCAAAAGCAGGCAGCAGCAACTGCTTCGGGAATTTAGAGTCTACTACTTTTATGAACTGCAGCTTTATTTCATCCCACTTTTAAAAAAGAAAAAAAGAAAAAAAAAAAGAAAGCTGGATAAAATTAAACCAGAACTAGTACTAGCTTAGCAACATTCATACTATAAATGTTGATCCCATATTCCAAAATAATGGTCTGAAGCAAGAGTTATTTGTGTAAAACGTCTCTGAGAAGCGTCACTCTGGTTCATCCAAAAGCACATTCCCAGAGGAGCTGCCTCCTGAGAAACTCAGCAATCCTGACTACCCACAAAGTCCATCAAGAGCTGCTATAATTATAAGCTTGCTCTGGCCAGCACCACAGCGAGGAATCTCTTGGTACCTTCGAGAAAAAGTCTCTTAAGGAGCTATAAATAAAAAGCAGCTTTGTGCGGCACCGTTTTAATTGCTTTATACATAGGATACATCCATGTTAGTTTTAGATTTCTCCAGCCTTTATCATTCCCACATTCTCTTTCACTTACACATACTTGTAAATTAAGAATAAAATCTGCAGTCACGCTGTGCAAGTGTAAAGATGCACATTTGGAGTGTCGAATTAACCCCTGAAACAGGAGCTGACAGGTGCAGAGTAGGAGAAGAGACTTCTTTTACAGAAGATTCAAGAGTGCTTTTCATCAAGGACTGGTGAATAATAATACACCCCCTAACAACATCTGTTCTGTAATAAATATTAAAACATACTGCAAAGTAATTAGATTGGCTAAATTTAGCTCTTCTGATTACTTAAAAATGACAAAATAAAGCTTAGAAGGTAAGCTGCAGTTCCTAGACATTTCTTGCAGAGGCAAGACACCCAGCACTGCAATTTGCACACATCAGACACAGACAGGTTATTCATTTGATGCTCAGCTAGAAGAGAAAAATCTGTAGTTGTCACCAAGTCTAATTCCTAACTTTGCAGCTAAATTTCATGTTTGGCCAACGAGAACATGACCACTTGCACAATGTGGTTTTAGGACAGGAGCAGGAATCCAAGAAATCTGGGCATGAATGCACATAGTTTGACTTGGACTTTCTGCCCTGCATGATCTTTTCAATCAGCTTTTGAGAAGAGGACTATGCTCAAAAAATTCCTTTTGTGCTTGCCAGTGTACTCTGACATGCTGGAATGAGAAGAAGGCAATACGTTTCTGACTTCTGGATTTCACATAATTAAGGTATTGAAAAGCAAATAATTTTTGGCCATGGAACCTTAGCAGTCAGTAACACAATACTGCACTGTTACAGAACTCATACTCCAGGAGATAAAAAGAAAATTCACTTTCACAGGGAAATTCATCAAATCACCACCAGTGTCAGGTCACAAATTCTCTCATCTGTGCTTTTTAGCACAGAGATTGACTTTTATAAACAAATTACTTTTATGGCCCTGCCATGGCAGGGGGTTTGGGACTAAATGATCTTTCAGGTTCCTTCCAAGCCAAACCATCCTGTGATTGCCAATTCCATGAAGATGAATGCTGTACATGCACTACAGAGATCAACCTGAAAGGATTACTTAAGAAAAAAAACAACCCTCCTCAGTTTCAAAGGACAGGGAGTACCAGACAAGGAGCTTCCTTCCTCCTTCTCGCAGACAAGATGTTCGTTGTTCGAGCCCTGCAAGCCCAGAGGCTGCAAACCCAACCCCAGAGACAGGAAAAGCAGTTCAGCTCTGATGCCACAGTGTCACACACCTGGGGACACTCGTGCAGGACACCCTGCAAGCACATCACCCCCTGGGCACACACAGACACAGACACACACCCCCACAAATCCTGCTCAAATGCCACACAGGAATACATTCCCTGTGAGGCTGGAAGCGCCTATTTTTAGCTGCGAGCGAGAAAGCCAAGTGGTTTTTCCAAATCCTCCTCCTTTGTGAACAAAACATTGGGGTTTGAGCTGGGTTTCCCTTGCAACAAGGAGAACAAAGGGTTTTTTCAATGATGGAATAATCAGCTTTAACCAACTTTGCCAATGAAAATACAAGTGACCTCAGAGAAGTGACTCCAGAATCTTGATTTAATTGGCATGTCACGGTAAAATTAGGAATTTAAGGACTTTGGAATAACCCTACAACCTGGATACACATGGACTGACAGCCAAGCAGCAGTGAAGTCACCATGGTGCCTCCTTAATGTTCAGGATTTCCCTCTCTCCCTCTTCCTGCCACACACTTCCCAATGAAAACTCAGGTCCCAGCAGCACAAGCAATAAACAATTCAGTGAAGGCAAAAACAGAATGGGGAAGAAATATTCAAGCATGGCCAATTCCTTCCAAGATGGGTAAACACAGTTCTACTTGAACAGACTCCAGTAAAAGCCTCCACAACCAATAAAAGAGGATTACAGCAGACAGCAGCACAGCCCTGTTTTCCACAGCAGGTGCCTGAGCACCTTCAAACCCGGCCACACTTTCCAAACACCACAAAATATTCCCTCGGGCCCGCAGAACTCAACTCTACAATTTAAAAGCCTTAAGACGCCAACGAGAGAGGAAAACCTGAAGGTCAAATCGAGAATATGGGCTGCTTGTGTAGCGAGGGAGGATCTTTTCAACTGAGGTCATGAGGTTTTCTGTCGCTTCTGACCTAAAGTCTTAAGTCCACACTGACAAGTAAATAATAATAAAGAGCCCACCGAGCCAGGCCTTGTGCTCGTGTCCCTTGTCAGAGGCCACACTGGAACCAGCAGCACGGCGCCCGTTCACATCTTTACCCAGCTAAGCCCATTATAACCCGCTGAGTTTCCTTAAATAGTTTTTATTCAGCAGGGTGCCTCTGCCCCCAGCAAACCAGGGGGCCTCCAAGAGCTCTCTGCATGCTCTACTTTACACAGCACCGCCTGGTTCTTCCAAGTTCTCAAAATATAAGCTCGCGTGAAAAGTTATTATTGCTGCCCTACTCTCAGAAATCTACTGGCACAAAGTTCAAGATCCAAATTGTTGCATAATACAGCAAATAAATTCCCCAGGACACCTCATCAGCTCAGCCGCAGCCTTCAGTGGGCCTTTTCACATGGAACACTTTGACAATTTGGCTGGAGGTGATCCGGAACAATTTCCTCAGAAGCACCAAAAGGGCCAGAGCCTTCATTCGAGGGAACACAATTAGAATTGATTTCACTTAATAAAGTCAGCTTCTTTCTCAAGAACACGTTGCCACTGTTTTTCTTCTCCTGAGGCTTTTGTCCTCTAATTTAAGAAAACAAAAAAGCCCCAAAAAATACCGGACCCAGAGAAGTAAAAGCATATTTTTTTCTTTTAAAGTTTTCACACATATAGTTTTATCTTATTCGCTCTAAGAGTGAGATTCTTCCAGGAACATCTGTAGCCAAATGAACCCAGAACAGTCTCGTATCTGAACTGTATCACCCAGTGTCCGCTGGCACACAGAAAAACCAGTTAAAAGACAACCACAGCCAGAGGAAGAAAACAGGCTCCTATTTTGTGCTAAGAATCACAGATCCAAAAGCACGACTTAGCACGACTCATGCACTGACAAAGACACTTCAAATAGGCAAAACAAGCAGCAGAAAAGCCTGACAGCCCTCGCTGCGCCCAGCATACCAACCGGGGCACACAGAAACCTCTTTCACATTGTTTTGAATTTCGCCCTGGCAAAACCCTCCAGCACGGCCAAGGCACAAAACGAGGGCTGTACGAAGGGAAAAGCCGATCCCACCTCCGGGCCGTCAGCGTCTCCTAATTCAGCGGCTGAATTAATTTAACTGAGCGTTTTCAGCCCGCCGAGCCCTCACCCCTCCCGTGGCACCCGGCGGGCACGGATCCCCCGGCGCGGGCCGCGAACAAAAGGCCGGGAGGGCCGGAGAAGGAGGGCCGGGGGCGGCGGGGAAGGGGAAGGGGAGGCGAGGAAGGGACCGGCGGAGCTCCCCGCAGCCCCGGGGGCTCCTCAGGCACCGGCAGCTCCGCGGCAGGGCCGGACCGCCCGGCGGCTCCGGGCAGCGCCGAGTCCTTAACCCCGGCGGCACCGAGCGGCACCGAGGGGGACCCCGCGGGCTGAGGGGGGCGGCGCGGGGGAGAGGCCGCGGGAGCGCGAGGCAGCCTCTCTCACCTCTTCCATCTCGCGGGCCATGCCCTGCAGCTGCTCCTCGTCGTCCAGCAGCGCGCTGAGCTCCTGCAGGCTGAGCTCCTGCAGGCTGAGCGCCTCCAGGCGCCGCGCGTCCAGCGCCATCCCGGCCCCGCCGCCGGCCCCGCTCCCAGCCCGGACCGGAAGTGCCGCCGCGCTCTCGCCCCGGCCCGGCGGGCACCGCCCTCAGCGCCCCCTGCCGGGGGGGCGTGTCGGGGCGTACCACGGGGGCTGCGCGGAGGGAGGGGGGCGCTGCCGGACGGAACCAAAGGGGCCCGGCGAGGGGGGCGGTGGCGGCTGAGGGGAGCCGCTGTGAGGGGGTGAAGCCCTCAGCCCTCCGCAGACCCCTCACGGGGGCTTCACCCCTGAGGGCTTCACCCCGAAGCCCCTCCGTGGGCGCAGCGCCGGGCAGAGCGAGGTTTGTGCGCCGCGCTCACGTGAGGCGCTCGGGGCCCTCGGAGTCCTGAGGGTTCCGTCATCGCGGCTGGGAAAGACCTCTGAGATC
>VYZR01123598.1:0-10239 GCA_013400675.1 Oxylabes madagascariensis
GTGTGTGTGTGTGTGTTTGTGGTCCTCCTCTCACATTGATCTTTGGACTGTGCAAGGGAACTTGGGGTGCTTAGTGCACTCCAGGGGAGCTCAGCCAAGATTTTCCTGTAGGGTGATGCTTGGCTGATGGGAACCAGCCACCAGTGTGAGGGCAGGACCTGGGCCGGACCCCGTAAGGACAGTCGGAGCAGATTGGGCTGAACCCAACTGCAGAGCTTGATGAAGCATCAGGCCCTCAAGGAGAAAAGAACAACTCTGAACAATCTGTCTCATGACTGCAGTCTTGCATCCTCAGCCTTGTCATAGCTAATGCTCATTTTTAGTTCAGAGACCGCCCTTAACTGAAATTCCAAGATTTGAGAAGTGATACTGGAGATGTAGATGAGTCCTTTGTGATCGAAGCCCTGTAGGAGAGTTTTAGCTCCTACTTTGTTAAAATAGGTATGAGCCTTTCAGACAGAAGCCATTGGTCCTGCTGTCCCAAACTGTGGGATAACAGCTCCTAGCAGGGACATGGGACAGGAGAGGTGAACAACCTGGAAATGCTGGAGTTCTGTGGCATGCTGCAGTAGGAAATGCTGGGAAGGGGGATTCTGGGGAGGAGAGAGCCTCGGGTAAGCAACAGTGCATGGGCTATTGACTGAACCAGGGAGATTTAAGCTCTCATTTTGCCAGGTGATGAGGAACGGCCCATTTTACATCACCTCGGGAGCAATTCCAAAACGTCTGGTCTCCTACGGGGAATGATGGCTCACATTCCTTACCGTCAGGGTGGGTGGCAGAGACATCTGAGCTGCCCAGCCCGACATGCTGTTCCCAACATGAGGGATGACTCCCTTCCTGCCTGGATGCCAAATTCAATTTAATGCTGCGGGGCAGGCAATAAAAAGCCTGGCGTGGCAGCCCCCGCCCAGCCCAGTAACCTTCCTTGGGGATGGAAAGGTGACAAGGGACAATGAAGAGGCAGCCACAGGGCAGGCACAATTGTTCTTCTCCCTTTCTTTCTCTAAGTACGGGAGAAGCTCGAGAAAGACACAAAAGACACACCGGGGTCTAATTTCTAAGGGAGGATGGATGGTTTGAAAAGCTGCGCCTTGCATTTTGTTTCCTTCTGCCTTTTTCCAGTTAATAATCACTGTTATTTTGTGCTGCTTGCGTCGGTATTTTTCTCGGTTATTATGTGTCTGCAAAATATTAAGAGCCTTGAAAATTACAATAATAAGGAAAAATAGCCCAGGAAAAATGGTGTTAAAAACAAACGTTCTCAGCCTTGCTCTTCTAGTTGCTCACCCGTGTCAGCAAAGAAGTTTTGGAGATGAAGGTGGGGTATGGTGCAGTTCCTGCAATGCTCAGATGGGAATTTGCTTTGTGGGAGAAGAATGCATGCCCCCGTGCATACCGAGTATTTTCCCATTAAATATTAAAACTTGGTTTAAGTGGACTCATTTTATGCCACCCTACTTCTTACCCTGCTCACTATCTCCACTTAAACTCACTGAACACTTCCCAGATTATTCCAGCTTTGTCTATATTCTTAAAACATGGTAAATAAAATGGTATCTTGTTCTGATTTGAAATGTTAATAGAGTTTCCCCTTTATAGGATTCCACAGAAACTATATAGATATAGTTTCTTCCTTGGCTGCCTGGAAAGGAACAGAAAACCATTCCTGCATTTCAGGTGTCTTTTTCTTCTTTTCCTGTGGCCTTAAAAATATCCCCTGTATCAACTCTTCTGATTATATGTAATGACATGAGAAGAAAAAAAAATTAAAAAAATGTTAAGGTACCTTCACTGTGAACTGCATACATGTCTTCTCATCAGGTTGGTACGAAATACAAAGCATAACAAATCCCACTAAGGCCACCACACAGACCTGCAAGGGAAGAGATGTAAAATGTGTCAAGGTTAAAAAAAAACCCTGCAAAACACAACATTTTTTTTCCCCTCAAGCCAAGACACCTTTCTGTGTTTGCAAGACCATAACTCAAGAAGCAGTGTCGAAGCAAAGCCATCGAAGACACAGCACAGCAACAGCCCTCAGGATGTGTGTTGAGGTTTTACCCATAAAACCATCAAAAAAGAGCAGAAGGCTTCTGAAGTTGGGTTTACAAGCCCAAAGAGCACCATCCTATGTAGATCTGGGTGCTGAGGGGGGTTTTATGTCACCCATGCAAGTTTTAAGTCATTAAACCATGACTGTCACTGGGTAAGAAGCAGCAGAGTTTATTGCAGTGGCTTTCACCCTCTTCTGGAGTGGACACCTTACTGAAGAAAAGGTCCATCTCCCCTGCAATCTGAAACTGTGTTTTAGCCCTGTGGCAGTAATTGCTGAAGGTTAAAAGCAATGGAAAAGTATTTGCACACTTGTTTATTCATTTAGCCGTCTTTATTATTAATTCTGGATTTATCTGCAGGAGCAGATAACCATGGATTGGCATTTTACAGGTAAGAAGGGAAGATCCTCCTCTGAGGAACTAGCCCAATAAATGTGATTTGCTTTTTTGCATTTAGAAAACACAGTGTGTCCCCACACTGTGCTAAACACTCCAGTCAAGTGCCCTCCTCTCCCACTTTTTGGAGGATCAGCAAGCAAACCTCACAGGAGGACTTCGAAGCAGCAGACTGCTGCTTTTTGGCAGTTCATCCCCTGGATGGAGGAGTTGGGTACCCAGGCACCAAGTGAGGGCTCCCTGTGGGGCTGGATCTGGGCATGAGAGAGGCTGTTGGCAGCTGGAGCTGTGCTTGGAGGAATCCCTGCATGTTTGAACTGCCCTGGAAAAACAGGTGAGTTGATGGCATGCACATGTTTTTAAATGACCCTTCAAATCACACCTTTAAAAGCCATTTTAATGGCTTAATGGCGTGATGAGCCTCAGTGGGGACTTTGGATGAGATGTGTCCTTGCAGAGGTCCTCTCTGCACACAGGGCCAGGAGCAAGACTTTGCCTCCCTGCTAGGAGCATCTTGGTTATAAATGACAGCTATTAAATTCTCAGTGACTCCAGCAAGATTCCATTTTTTTTTTATCCCCTCCATTTTACTTCTGGAGTTTGGAAGAGTCATCATTAATTTGAGGCTTTCTGCTTTCCCAGAGCAGTGGGATTTGCCCTCTTTGGCCAGAGCCATGTGTGAGCTGCCTTTGCCAAGGTGGGGCTATGCCACAGAGATGCCTGCAGGAGTGTGGGGCTCCGTCACAGCCCCATCCCCACCTGCATGCCCTGGAAGTGTTGCTCACGTCCAGATTTCCAGCTCCATAAGGAGCTTGACCTGCAGTGAAAGATGCCCAACTGTCCTTTTGATAAACACGTTCCTTTCGTGATCTGTTGCAGAAAGTGTCAAACTTTGCATCTGCATTGCTGGTGCAAGGCCCAAGACAGCAGCCCTGCAAAGGAGAAATGCCTCCCAACACACAGAGAGCCATGTCCCTCAAGAACCTGGGTGAGCAGTAACACTTTTCGCCATGAAGTTTTATTTGATGTCATTTCAGTGGGACATGAATAGGACGTATTGCCCGAGAACATTTCTAAAGAATGCGTCAGTATTATTTACTCCTTCCCATGTCATGTGTATTTATATTCTGGTCCTGTGACTTACACATGGCCTCAAATTTATTTGTTTCTTTCTTTTTATTGTTGACAGCCGTAGCTGACAGGGTTGTCTGGGGAAAAAAACAACCTTTCTTGTCAAAGGTCCTTCAGTCCTGGGGTTTTTTTACCCTGCAGTGCTTCTGTGTGACTCAACCATGTTTTATTTCTCAGGATTAATCACCTATGTCCTTGGTCCCTTGCACTATATATTAATCTTTTAATTCAATTAACATGCCCGTAAAACTTAAATCTTAAGAGATCCTACTGCTGATAATATCCAAATGATAAACTCCCCCAGTGCCCGTAATGGCTGAAGGAGAGAACCTGCAGCAAGAACAAAAAAAAAAAAAAAAACAAACCACCCAAATGCTTAAACACACTATCTTAACATCATATCCCCAAAATTCATGACAAATCACAGGTGCTCCTCACATCAAAGCTGGACCTAAGTATTTTCAGGATCTGGTGAAGAAGGATCTTGTTACGAGCAATAAATCAAATTTGCTTTGCTTCAGCTACACTAGTGGGCATTTACACTTGCATGGACTGAGAGCCAGATTTGCCTCCAGGTGACTGCCATGAGACATCATGGGACTGTTCCCACTCCCTCCTTCCCCTTCCATTTAACCACAGGAGGCTGACAGAGCTGCATTCATTTCCGAGAGCAGAGACCAATGCTGGAATTTTCTCTCTGCCATCAAGTGCCCCCGACAACTTTTGCAAAACTCCTGCTGGCTTCACACGTGGCAGGATCAGACCTCCCTCTTCAGAAAGCTTCCCATACAAAGGGCTATCAGTTAAAAGGAGCTCCATTCCTGCACACGCTTTCTAAAGGTCTTCTGGGATTTAAATAATATACTCAGGGACGCTTGAAGAGGCACATTTGTAGAGAGGTATTTATACAGGATTACACTGGGTCAGGATTCCGGCAAGTCTTGGCCAGGATATTTTGGAAAGCTTAAGTATTTCTTTTATAACAATACAGTAACTTTTTTTTTTTTTTTTTTAAACCAGAGATGTGTGTTTTTCTAAGTGGCAGTAAAAAAATATCGTGGCTGAGAGTTATGGCCCACATATGTTTAACATTTCAGCTCTTTAAAGGTAAATTCACTCCTTGGAGGAAACTAAAGCGTGGAACGTTTATATAGGAAACAGCTCTATGCTGCTATTTTATACATTATTAATAGATCAGCCTTGAATTACACCTGTGAAGTGTAAAAATATGATGGTAAGTATTTTTTAGGGGCCTCTAAGTAACTATAACAGCTGCAGGCACGTTACAGGTGCTGTTGATGCTGATTGCTAAGCAGCATTAGGTAATCCTGCATCCTGGTGCTGCAACAGCCACTGCCACATCCTAGTGGGAAGCACACATTTCCCATGCCTTATTGACTGAGCACACAACATAAAATGCAATTGAACCCACTTCAGCACGTGCTTGCCACCAATCGATGTGCATTTGTTACACAAATAAAACAGATTCTCTGAGACCTGCAGGACGGCACTTAATTAGATCAGCTCTGGTCAACTGTTATCCAGAAATCCAGGAATTTGCATTTCTGTGCATATTTCAACTCGAGTTTATTTCAAGATCCTACTTTAAAATTTCCATATGGACTAACACACCCCTTGCTGAATAGGTAGTGACGTGAAAGGTTATCCAAGGGAAGAATTTAATTTTGGAAAGCGCTGCCTAGAAAAAGACCCAAATGTGAAACAGAAGTATTTAGGAAAGGTAAAGATTTCATTTTGCTTAAGGCATACCCTGTGAAATTCCCCCAGTTCACAACCCAGGAGAACAGCTATTTACTAACACTGGCTGAAGAACTTAAATATTTAGGCTGTACAAAATTTTTAATAGTATTTCTTTTGGGGGGGAAGCAGTAGACATTCCTCCCATTTGGAAGGAACACCACAGGGCTGAAAAGTGACTAAAGAATTATTGGTTTCTTAAGCCACAATCAAAATAGGAGAAATTTTCCAGCTTGTTCCTGCCCCAAAGAGGGCAGGAACCTGTTGTCATGTTATCCCACCTGCTCCTGCAAGGATTCAGCACAAGGTGTATGAGCAGCACAAGGACACCACGTGGCAGGGATGAGGAAGTTTGTGTGTAATTGGGGGAATATGAACACGTAGGGCACAAATTTCCGCTGTGGTTTGCACTCATTATCTTTGCACGCTGACATATTCATGTGGTTTTCTTTATTCNTGTTGTCATGTTATCCCACCTGCTCCTGCAAGGATTCAGCACAAGGTGTACGAGCAGCACAAGGACACCACGTGGCAGGGATGAGGAAGGTTGTGTGTAATTAGGGGGAATATGAACACGTAGGGCACAAATTTCCGCTGTGGTTTGCACTCATTATCTTTGCACGCTGACATATTCATGTGGTTTTCTTTATTCCGACAGATTTCAAAACCACAGATTGCTCTAATCTGTCTCCATCTCTCATTTGTATGCTTGTGAAACTGGTTTTCCTTTTGTTATTGCTACAATTTTAGCCCAAATGCAGAATAGGCGGTTTTCCCTAGCGAACGACCTCCTACCCAGAGCATCCTGAAAATCTTGACTGGTAAAAAAGGAGGGTTGGGGACATCCACCAAGAAATGAAGGCAGGAGACAAAAACCTGGCTCTAAGGAGCATCTTGGGTCTGTGCCACATCACAAAGCAAAGGCTGCAAACACTCACAAAGACACAGCATAGCTTTTTATATGGGAGCTTTGTTAGCGAGAACCTCCTGCCATAATTTTTAGGGGCAGAAAGCAAATACACTGCAGAACAAAACCTCTCCAGGTGCACCTTGCAATGCCACACAGCACTGCTGAAACCCACAGGAGGACTCTTCCTCTTTAATAAGAATCTAAACTCAAACTTCAGGAGGAAAATTGCTATTAATAGAACTAGGAAGACATTGCCATTATGGACAAGTTCTTTTGTAGTTGCTCACTTGGAGACACTGGGGCTCTTTCTGGTTTTAGGGACACAGGTAAAGAATGATCTCTTGCAGCTGTCTCTGGAGTTTCTGGCTCTCCCTCACAGGTGATACTTGGCTTTGATTTGAGCAAAGCCTCATATTAATGATAACTCTTCCAAATTTCAGAAGTAAAATGGAGGAGATAAAAAACCATACCTTATCAGATATGGCAAGGCTCAGCTCCTATCTACACCTTGGGAGAAGCCACTTTATCCACCAAATCTAACACTGCCACTGGACACACATTTTGATGCAGGAAAGAACCTGTCCCTGTTAGCTCTGCCATTATAAACCTGGATCACCTCTGGTGACAGACATCTCTACAGGCTGTTGCAGACAGCAGCAGTGAAGTTCATTTGCTTTACGAGGTTTGAGGAAGCTGTGATGAAAGTGGGTGCTGCAGGCAGCTTTCACTGCCAGCTTTCATCAGCCTCAGGTCAGCCTGGGTCTCACAGTCACATGTGAAAGAAGCCAGCCTGCAACACAGAGGTACTGTGCCCTAATTTTTTATTTAGCTCTTATAGACTTCTTGTTAAATTTAAGGAAGTTTAGTTGCATGTAAGTTACTTCCAGAAATAATAGCTATAATAATAATAATAACAAACATGTATATTGTGGTTCCGGGCAAAGGCCACCATCATCTAGGAAATCATTCTTTTAACAGCCATAAACCCCACAAAAACTGCTCATCCCTGCCCCACCTACAGAATAAAATAATGTCTTTACTACTGGTCCCTTCAAGCTGCACAGTAACACCCCCTGGCAGACCTACAACTTTCTCTTAAATCCTGTAAAGTCATCAAAACCCTGCAAGAGCATCCACAATCAAATGAAATGCTATTTTTTCCATAATGATCTTTGCTGTTTAGGTCAGTTGCTCATCACTTGTGCTAAGGTAAGATTTAATTCCCCCAGCAAAGGCTACAATCACTTACACAGCCAGGAGCTGCAGCAGCAGTCCACTGCTGCTGTTAAACCAGAAGTATAGTCCTGGCTGCACAAATGCCTGAGGGATCAAAAAAATAAAACAAAATTAAGACTTCACGGAGCCAGCAGTGATTTTCAGCCTGAGAAGTGCAGCATGGCTGAGAGCACTCATGAACACCACTCGTGGTTTGGGATGTGTCTGTGACTATGAAAGCCACTATCTCCATAGTCATGAGGCTACCCAGGCTGGGGAAACCTGTTTGATATCCTTCTCCAAATTTTACCTAGGCTTTTTGCACAAATTCCAGCCTGGAATTCTGCAGTTAAACTGTGGGCTAAGCCACAGAGGGGTCCAGGATTAGACCAGCCCCTGTCCAGGTATCAGACACACCTCAGGTGTGCAGTTACCTTCTCAAACCATTCCTTCAGAATGTTTGAACATTTCTCCCCATCAAAGTTTTCCACTCTACATGTGAGCAAAACAAAAGTGTGAATTTCAGTCAATCAATGCATAGTTACTTTTGGAAGAGAATGAGATTTAATGGCAGAGGGTTCTGAAGAGTCCTGCTCTGGTGCTACACACAACTCTAAACAAGCACTGGCCTCTTCTTGAAGGCACTCCTCCCTCAAACCTTTTGATGTTTGCCCATGGCTAATTGAAGCTAGCCTGTACCAAAAAATATGGATGCCTGCATGACCTTTTGATGGCTACTTTGATGGCATCAGGTTTTAGGAGTCACCTTCTATTAGAAATCGAAAACAGTTTCCCTAAAAACAAGCAAAGGTTATAGAGACATAAACATTTCTGACTCCAGGTAATGAAGGTCAATTAAGCTCCTTTTTCAGTTAAAAGTCTGCCTGCCTTTTGCACCACACAGCCCCACATCAGCCTCACCTCCACCAGGGCAGAGAAGTCAATACTTGAGCGCTGAAGCCAAAAAGCCACAAGCTGTGGCCACCCCTTGAGTAAAGCTCAGGGACCCTCTGGCCTGGGAGATGGAAAAGGGCTGGAGCAGGGAGAAGTGTCAGAGCTTCTGGACTTCCACCCATGGCAGATCTTCTGGGATGCTTTTTGCAATAAAATCAGTGACAGCTGGAGCCACAGTTGCTGCCTTGAGCTGCTCGTGAATCAGATTTTTTAAAATGTTTTTAAAAGTCCTAATTTTATGAACATCTATACATATACATTTAAAATAACTTCCTGACAGAAATAATAAACACCCTGGATAATCATTTCTGATGAGCACTTCTGTAACTTTCTTAACTCCCTGAGTCTGCAAAACAGGGCTGAAAAGGGAGCTCGCCCATGAAAACTCTGATAACTCTCCACTTTTGATCGCTGTGGAAATAATCTAAAGTAGGTTTTTCAAGGAGAAATACATCGTTACTTCTTCTGGGTGTCAAAAGGCCACCAGCTAATGAAAAAGAATGAAAAGGACACCATTAATATCTACTGTCTCTGCAACACTTTTCATCCCAGCATCTCAAAGCAAGGGGTGACGGATGGCCACTATTAACCCCACTTTGCAGGGGAAATAACAAAGCCTTAGCAAGGTTAAGTAACTTGCCCAAAGCTATGCACCAAGCCAGTGGCAAGACACAGGAAAAAATAAAGCCCTGCACTCACGAGGGGGTTTGTGAACAGTTTGTCCAAGCTTCTGCAAAGCAGCAAGAAGGAAGAGACTGCCAGGGGGTCCCGCCTGCAGTTTGGAGAGCTCAGGACAGGTTTCATGGGCAACTGCTTCAGACCTGGGCACCTTCACTGTAACTGGCTCCAGGCAAGGGAAACAAATGCTACTCTCACTGCTTTAACTGCGTTTATCTGCCTGTCCTTAGCAATGGGGGAGTGGCTTTTTATGGGGAATAAAAAGCTGAAGCTGAAGCAGAAGTGATAAATCTCGTAGGCTTCATGCTTTCTGTCCATAAAATTTTCCTTTGGTTTCTGACCCATGCCCCATGCATTTCGGACTAAATGCATTTTGGTTTTAACTGGGTTTTAACTGGTTTTCATGGTGAAATGCTCTTGGTGCAATGCAAGTTTCATCGTTTCCTTCTGCAGGGGCTCAGGAGGGAAGGGCCGATGCTCTGGGAAGGGAGCCCTGCAGGCTTGGAGCCCTCCTCCACTCCCTTTCAGGGGATCACTGGCCACATTCATTCCCCAGGATGGTGAACCCAATCCCTGGCCTGCTCCAGCCTCACAAACCTACACAGTCTGGTTTTGAACCCATTTAGTTCAGACTGCCTTGCCTGGTTTTCCTCGCTAGCATTTTCCATGGGCTGCTCCTCTGAAAACAGTTCCTTTCCATTCATGGTAATGCACTGAAGCACTTGATTTTCAGCAAGGAATGGTGTCACCATTTTGCCACTAATAAAGAAGGAAAAAAAAAAACTTTCAATCAATCAGGGTCTTTTTAACACATTAGCAATTTCCCTTCTTTTTCTGTCATCCTGCATTAACAGCTGTGGGGTCAAATCCAGCCTGGTGTAATTCCAAAGGAGTAACACCAGGAATGAGCTTCGCCCATTATAGCTAATGTTGCTAAAAAGGTCTTGATAATAGATTTTTTAAGTTCTTGATTCAGAATACTAATCAAGTCCTGTAAAAAGAGCACTTGAGTGGGATGCTACTAAAACAAATATGCTCTGGTATTTTACACCACATCTTTCTGTCCTGTTGCTCATTTCTGTGTGAATATATGAGTTTCGGGAAGTCACTTTCTGCCATGAGGTTTGTTCTCGAGCAGCC
>VYZR01123628.1:15135-29194 GCA_013400675.1 Oxylabes madagascariensis
TGTCACAGCAATGTGACAAAGAATCATGCTAAGTGGGCTCTGGCTCACTGTAGAACATGCCAGTTTCAAGGCCTGTGTCTTCCAGAAATATCTGAAATATGTAAGCATGGTCAGAAAAATATTTGCCAATATTTACAAATGCTTTTTTGCTTAGGTGGCTAACAAATGTCTTCCCTTGGGAAGCACATCTATCCAGATCAATTTAACCAAGCTTTGCTCCACCCTTCCCCGATCTAAGCTGCTTTTGAGAAGGCCAGACATCTTTAGAGATCTGAGAATTTACATATACAATATGCTTTTGATATGTTAATCCCCAGAACAAGATCACTAATCTTTACCTCTTCTTCTTTACGGATATTGCACTGTATGGGAGTCACTTGGGCAGGACTCATGGAAGCAAATCTATTATTCAGTTCTTCTGCAGCAGCTTTTAACCGGTCAAATTTACGAGAGGCAATTACAACACTGCAACCTGTAGAGACAAAATGCAACATCCTTCAGCTAACACAATTATGTTATTTTTTTAGTAACATCATGGAGCTATCTTGTAGGATGTGCATTTATTAGTCACTGCCTAGAAAATACTGTGCTGAAGTTCTTGCAAGAGAGAGAAATGACTGATGTCTGGTGCTTCTTGGCAACAAGACCCCTCTGTGCCAGGAAAAGAGCAGTTTAAAAAAAATGTCCCCAAGGTTTCCTCTCCTTCCTGCAGAAGGGAAGATAGCCTGTGAGTTGCAGAGTCAGCAAAGCAGCTTTCAGACATCATTCCTGCTGCTTCTGCTCACAGCTGCCTCATCTATCAATTAAGTGATTTAAAGATGTTTCAGCAGGTCTTGATTACAAAAAATGCTTGCTCTTAAAACCAGAAAAATAATCTTCCTGTACAACTGGCTGTAATTTTGACTAGCAGTGAGTAAATGTAATGGTCTGCTTTTTAACTCTACATAGACTGAAGGAAAGGAGAATAGCCTCACAAGATTAATCCCTATCTGCAGTCTACAGACAGTGGAAACAGAGTCCTCCCTGTGGCACTGCAGAATCCTAGCTGCAGAAAGGAGAGAAAAAAAAAAAAGGCAGGAGCTCAAGTACTCTTTTTTTTTCAGCATTTGGAGGCAAAAGGACTCATTCTACAGAGAAAAAACAATGCAGGTGCCAAACTTAAGTCAAGCACTCAGTCTAATTTCTTTTGTCACACTAGTGGACTCAGGACAGCTTTAAGGCTTCAGCAATTGCTACTACACAGACTAAACCAAAGGACACCAAATTAATTCCTAGTGCAAATCCAGCAGGCATGCAATTTCATGTAATGGATAAGCAAATTACTAGCCAAGCAGGCAAGGAGGTCTTGCTCCCAGTTTGCTCCTTCCATAATCTTAGCATTTCAGCAGAAGTAATCCCTTCTTCATATCAGGTCTGCTGCTCATCTGCTTTAATATAAATCATCCTCAACCAGCCAAAAAAAGGGAGAAAGTTAACATCTTGCCAGGTGTGGGGGTTTTTTCCCCCCCTCTGTTGCACAGCGGAATTTGGCCTCTCATGCGATCAAGCAAACACCAGAATCAACTCAAAATAACTAGTGGGAGGAAAGAGCAGCAAGCTGTTCATTTGAACCGCTCAGGCTGTCTTGTGAAACTGTACATCAAAAAAAAAAATTAAAAATAGAGGAATTTAATTCTTCCAGAGAGAAGTGTTACACCTACATACCCTTAGGAATAGGAACTTCACCTTTAAATAGTGGCCATCTTAAAAAAAAACACATCAAAAGACACTGGTCTCTGAGGTCTCCTGATTTTTTTTAAATTAAGAACTCCAGTCACTTGCACAACCACCTAACTAAAGCAAAGTTCATAATATGCCACACACAATTACCGATTAACATAAAAGACTGAATCACAGTAGCCCAGTTGTATTTACCAACTTAAGTGTTTATTAATAGACACACTGATATAGAATAAGGTCCAGTAAAAGACTGTATTTTTGCTAAATATACTAATTGGGAGAGGGCAAGATTCTAATCACTGAAGAACACTTGGTACATACTGTGCAAGCTGACACTACATCACTTAATTTTCTTCACAAAGAATGACCAGACCATTTCCTGATAGGGTCAGGGAAAAGGGCACCAGTTTCCAGACAAAAGGTTTAAATTTGCCCAGAAGGCCTCAAAGGAGACTGGTTATATAAACAATGTATATCATGACTGGCATCATCTGTCACTGCTCCTATGCCTGTAACCAGCCCCCCTTACCTGAAATGCAGGGTCTACATGGAAATAGTTCCTGATCATCATCTTGTCAGCAAGTCTACAGGTAAGGAAGGTTACTCAGTCAGTCTTAAGCCCCATATGGCTCTTTCTTCATTTTTTTCTCATGTGCTTTGTATAGATTTGTTTCCTATTTCGTTCTATTTAGGCTGTTATGAACACAGTTTTGTTATTGTATTTTGCTTAAGAAAAACAGCAAAGATCAAATTGAGCACAATTTTAATGTAACTGGGTAATATCACCAACCAACAGTGTGATGAGGCTTAAAAAGCACCTCTTTAAAGCGGCATGTAAGGACACCTGAAAAAAATTACTTACTAATCCTCCATTCAGCTCCACAAAGCAAGAGGAAAGCTGCGGCACAAAGGCCAGGAGAGGCAGAGATGTCTCCCAGCACTGCCTTAACAAAGAAAGCTCTTTACTATGCAGTGCAGTGGTGCACGTTCCAACAATGCAAACCACGGGAGTGTGACACTGAGAGACAGAACACTAGCGTTGGTATTCTGAAGGCGCCGAATCCAGTCACAACAATAAACTACCCAAACCCCAGCACAGATGTTGAAATCTGCAGGAAAGGTGTTGCAAGGATGTAGGAGTCATTTCTATCTCTCCTGGTCTCACATCATAAAGTCAGGAGACTGCCTTTCACTCTAGGTTTTACCACTTCTCTGTACTCCGCGTGGAAAGAAAATCCACGCCGTGCATCATGAAGATGTTCTTCAATTTCAGGACGTTCCTGAAATCTGACACTGGGAGAAGCACCACGTCTCTAACATGTTACTGTGCGGGCAGCATTTCCACGATACTGCTCTGTAAGGGTCAAGGTTCAACAACCTCGTAAATCCTCCAGTTAAGGCAAGATGAGGACACTGAAGGGAGAGTCTGAGAGAAAGGGCCCTGGGTTAACATAACCTCGCTGACCTCTGTGTGTTAAAATAGCGAGTGTTCTGCGGGCCGAAAGGCACAGCCCCACACCAACCCCACCTCCCACGCTTTGCTATTCACCGACCCCGTCACAATGTCCCACCCACGGGCTCCTCGCAGCCCGACCCCGAGCGCCGTCAGCCCTCAAAACGCGGCACAGCCCAGGGGCGCTCCCTGACGGCCCCTCAAACTCCCCCCGCCCTGCCGACACCCGCCTCGCCCCGCTGCCCGCCCGGGGCCGCCTGCGGAGCCCGCCCCGCGCCCACCTAGCGCCAGCAGGTCGGCGGCGATGGCCTTGCCGATGCCGGTGCCGCCGCCGGTGACGATGGCGACCCGCCCGCGGAACAGCCCCGCCGCCAGCAGCCCGCGCCCCNCAGCAGGTAAGGCAGAGGGGGCGGCCGTCCGTCCGCTGTCGGTATCGCCCGAGTCCGGCCCCGCGGGGCAGCGCCGGCTCAGCGCCCGGGAGCGGTCGGAGCCTCCGGCGGCGCCGCGGGGTCGCCGCTGCAGCGCCGCAGTGAGCGCCAACCTGCCCGCAGCCGCGGGATCGTCTGCTTGCAAGGGACGGGGCGCCTTGGTTTTCTATTCCGCCCCGGGTCACCTTCCCCGTGGAGGCGGGCAGGCGCCCTGAGAGGCGGCGGGAGCGGAGCCCCACCGCGAGAAGGCGGTGGAAGCCCGGAGGGTGTCAGGGAGCGGAGGAAGGTGCCGGGGTCCGCCTGCCACAGAGCCGCGGGCGGGCAGCCTCTCCGGGCATGGAAGAGGCCCTGAAGGCTGAGGTGATAGCATTTACCATTTCCCCAGTAGAGTCATTTTGGGCTAAAATGCCTTTGTGGTGATGATGTCTGTCCCCTCTCCCGGCCCCCTTAAAATGGCCCTAAGTGAGCTCAGTTGACACAGAGGACAGGCAACATTATTTTCTTTTCTATCCCGCAGTGAAGTGACAGAGCATCTTTGTCCGTTGCAGGTGATTTTAACCAGCGCTGATGTGCCCAGCAGCATGTGTGTGCATGTTCAGTGTCTTTCCAGGCATCTCCTCTGTCCTTTTCAATAGAAGAGATGTTTGAAAGTATGTCTCAATTTTGTCTCTTATTTTTGCCTTAGGAGAGTTGGCTAATGTGAGAAGAGAGTGAGGTGGGGTTTTTTAGGTTTTTGTTTGTTTGTTTTTAAGACATAAAAGTAAAGTGGTAGAATCATTGAGTCTGTTATGGGATTCTCATTTGTGAAACAAATTTATTTACTTTTCCAAAAGAGTGTTTTAAGGTTTAATACTTTAAATCGGGGACAATTTTAGGATAACATCTTTATCCTGAAGTTCAGTGTGTTTTGATGGAAGCCATATGCCCTCCTTTTAAGTGTATGGGAGGGAAGGCACGGAGAAGTTAACAGCATGCCCAGATTCATTCACCAAAGGGTGACAAGATCTGTTAGCCAAAATTGCCCTTTTCAGGTAGGTCAGTGTTTGTAGAATACTTCAGTGTTTAAAGCATTCCACTTTCTGGGGGGTAAACGTGAAGCACTGCGAGTGACACTGCAAAAAAATTTTTTTCCCTCCGTTTAATTATCTTTCCCAATCTGAGGCTTCACAGATCCCCATTAACTGTCTCTGGCTGCCCTACATATCATAGGCAGGCCATATGAGAGCAATCATTAATTAATCCCAGGGAGAAGCACTCATCTGTGCTAGTGAATTAGATCTTCGTATTCCAGCCTGCCTGCCGTCCCAACTGAGCTGCATGGCTCCAAGGAAAATCCAGTGGGCCTTTCTACTCATGTGACCTCCTTGACTTCAGTGTTCTTCCTGGAGAGCACTATCAAAGAATTTTTCTTCCCTATCAGGATATATTGCTTGGTTTCTGGAATTTCTCAATAGCCACAGAGATGCCATAAATAAGGGGCTCCACACAAGTTAAGGTTCTGTGAGTGAAGGGTGGGAGGAGAAAGGGGAAAGGCATGAAGACAGTAGAGAAAGGAGGAGGGAAAAGGAGACATCCATTCCTTGGCATTCAGTGGAGGGTTACCCCTACTGGTAGAAAATGTATCCACAAAAAATAGAGCTGGGATAACCAATGCTCACAGACATTTTCAGCTAAGCAGTGGCTTCCGTTCACTGTTGTGTGCATCGCCTTTGAACCAAGGATTCAAACTCTACGTTTGTGTGAATCAATTTGACCCCAGTCATTGAAATTCAAAATTATTTACACTGAAAGTAAGAAAATCTTATTAAATAAAATCAATTTTAATCTCCTCATATGCTTGTACTTTCTTAATCACAAAGGAATGTTACTTTTCTTTTATTGATAGCATTGAAACATGTCGGTGTGCACTCCACACAGACAGTGGTAAATTCAGTAAGCATAAAGCTTTTGCATATTGATGTTACTCTATAAAGTTAATGTTAAGTTTCTGAATTTTTATGTGTTAGAAAATGTCTGATTAGACTGCTTATTTTTTATTTATTTTTTCAGCATATGTCAGCTTGCATTTGAAAGAAAATAAATCTACATTTAAAGCCTCAGAGTCCTAATTTTTGTTTTTTTGAAGCTAACCATATGACTTTTTTTTTGCCTTGGTCTAACTATCGCTTTAAACATCAACCATTCAAAAGTCAATGACAAAAAAAGAACTCAGTAGTTTTTTCCAGTTGTCAGCTCCTTGGAGTTGTAGAATTAGCATATGTCATTCTTGAACGTCTACCTTTTTATTTACATATTGAAGAGGAAAAACTAGATTTCCTGTTTCTACAGCTCCCAGATTGTGTCTTGGCTTTGAATGAAGTAGTTCAATTTATTGAGATGAATAGGAAACTCTGCATTTTCAGAAAAGGCTACTTTTGTCCAAAGCTGATGTTGTGCTTTGCCAGCCTGTGGCTCAGCTATTCAGCTGATGACTCCTGTTAATCCAGTATCCTGCCATGCTTTAAAAATCCTGGTACTGATAAGTACTGCCTTGAGAATTCCTTATGGCATGCTACCCTTCAGGCTGTCTGTGCCCTCCTATAGCTCAGAATCTACGTTGGCAAGGGGGAAGGTCTCAAGAGTAGTTAAGTACCAACCTGATGTGAGAAAAGAGGTGGCTCCAAACAGGAAAGAAACCTCCACAAGGTCCAAACCCTGTGAGAGGTATCCCTGGGGTCAGCAGTCTCTCCAGGAGGGGAGAGCAGAAGAGATTTAATGAAAAGCATCTTAGTGCCAGAAATAAAATTTTAAGGTTAGAGACAGTTTCTCATAGATGATTTCTGCTAGTTAGCCTTCAGAAAAATGCAGGCCTGCACCCCAATAGCCTCTGCTTTCCCAAACCCCACTTTTATGGGTGTTTCAAATTCATGTTTTTCTTCTCCTGGGATATCAAAAACCACACAAAGTATAACAACAATAATTTCTTCCCTCTTCATATCTATTACAAGAAATGCTTGGATTGAGCCAAAACCAAATGAAAGCTGGCTTGAGTTTGTGACCTTACCTCTCTGGACCTTTTCATGGGATTATGCCACAGGCCTCTGAAAATCCCTGCTACTTTCACCTCCTGTCTGTACATTCTCTCCTGAGGCTGCTTTTCCTTTCATCATCTCGCAACAGCAAGTGAGAGCCCTTCTGTTTTGTGCCTTCTGGTGTCCATGTCAGAGCAGCCTCCTGGTCAGCCCAAGCTGATGTTCAGGCTTTCTGGTCAATTCATCGTTTTAGGGACTTCTTCTCTGGAAAGGCACTTTACTCTCAGCTGTGTCCTGGGGGGTTTCAGTCTAATTAGAAGATAAACAGGATTTTACAATCTGTTATCATTATCTCTAGCAATTTCATTCCAGTGATTTAAAAAAAAAAAAAATGGAGGAGATACCAAGACAGACATCCCACTCAAAGCAGTGTTTGCAGTGGTGCAAGATATAGAATATCAGCATCAAACAGTTTGAAACAGGCATGTAGATAGATTTTCTAAACAATCACACAACCTGCTAATACCATACTCATGATACTGAAGGATTCACTTGTCTGCAATTTCAAGTGCTGCATTTTTAATATTCTGGCATCACAGGTCTCTATCTGCACTAGTATCCAATCACAACTCCCCTGAGCCAAGTAATTTCTGCTGCTGGAGATACTGTCTAAATATCCTAGATTATATTTACTGTGCAATGCATTAAACAATCCTGAATCACTCCCAGGGGAATAGTCTCTCTGTGCATTGTGCTTTCCAGCAATTCCTGGGCTGCAGCCAGGTGTTACTCAGAGAAAGCTCTGATTTGAAGTCCCCAAATATCTTGCCTAAAGCAGAACCACAGGATGTATGTAGCGTGTTGTTGGTATTTTTCAGATAATGCTTTCCAGACTGGATTTACAATTGACTGTATTTTCCATTAGGCTGTGTGGCTGCAACTGCTTCCTCTCTAATTGCAGATATTTCAATGTGTGGTTTCTCCTCATTTTGTCAGAGTAAAGCACTGGGGTGCTTGATCTTGCCAGCGCAGAGCAGGGCAGGAAGGGGGACTGAGACTGTGATGGTCAGGGATATTCTGAGTAGGAAGGAAGGAAATGGAACCTGAAGTGTTAACTGCAGTCCTTGCTTCTAGTTATTGTAAAAGTCAGAAAAGAGTCCTGCATGCATTAAAACCTTCTCTTGAGAACACTGTTTGATGGAGGTCTTGGATCTCTTCACTGGCATCCCCTGCTAGTCAGGTCTGCAGCAGAAGTGCTGTGTTAGCACAGGTGCTTCACACCCACCACCACTGCTGTTTCCTGGCTTTGGAGCAACTCCCAGTGTTTCTTACTTCCACATGTGTGTGTATATGCTGTGTAGAAGATGTTTTCTCTGCACTCTGGTGTGGGAGGTGAGGGGCTCAAAGCTCTGTATTTATGTACTATGTACTTACTTTTTATTGTTTTCTAGGCATCTGCTTGGATGCCTGGAGAGCAGGAGACACAACTCTGTTTGGTGTCTGTAGCAAGTTCCTAGTGCATCTTCCAGTCCCAGCCAAGGACAAATTGGGTCTTAAACCGATAAAAATAGATGCTACAGTTGATTCCAATCTAAAGGCACTGCTATGGAGGCAGGATGTTTGACTAAAGCTGGTAGCGTGTCAGATGTTCCTATGGTACAGTGTAAATTTAGCAGTGACCTGGGGAATGGGGGTGGGATTGCAATGAGCACCTGCTGTTTTGAGGTGCAGGATGGCCTGTTTTGGCAAATCCAGAGGTGAGGGGTAGAGCAGGGGAACAGAGAAAGCGTGCCTCTACAGTTGAAATCTGATTTTCCTACAAAATTTAGGGACTCGGGTTGAGTTTATTCAAGACTCATATCTAAATGCTTGGTTTGCTTTGAAGATTTCAAATCTTCCATTTCCAAACAGGCTCCTTTTAAAGCCTTGGTTCTCTTGGTTCTCTTTAAAGGCTAATGTGCCCATGCCATTCCTTGACATTTTTAGCATCATATAATAAACATAAAGAAACAGATATCATCCATGTGGAGGCAGTGGGAAGCTTTGTGTCTTTTATCTCAATTTCACTTTCACTGCTATCTGTTGAAATAAGTGGAAAGATGAGGGCAAGATAGCATTTCAGGCTTTTGCTCCAAAAAAGGTAGACTAGTACAGTTGGGGGATTCTTAAAAAGTTTGTACGCAAGAAAATTGATTGGACATTCCAATTATTATAAAATAAAAATGCTCAGCTATTCTTGTATGCTGTCTTCCAGTCTTCAATAAAAAGTGATCTACACAGGAGTTATTGTTCTGTGACATTTAGAAAAGTTATGGAACAGCAAAGGAAGATAAAAAGAACTGATTCATAGAACAGATATTCTGTAAAATGTCCTTGACTTTTAAAAATATCCCTGGAAAATGTCATTCAGAAACAATATAGTGATACTATGGAATGCATCTCTCCACTGCCTGTTTTTGGTGTTTTGTCTGTATCTGTAGAATGCTGTCAGCAAGCATTTGGTGTCTCGTGGAAGGATGGGAGGGAGAGCAAGGGTCCTGAGCCACCCAGCATGGCCCCGGGAGCCAGGAAGCCTTAATCCACACCCAAACAAGTCCAGTCTTGCTGCAGCTCCAGTGGTGGTCAACAGCTTAGCTGGCCACAGCAGCTTTGGCTCGTGGTGTGGTGCAGGGCCAGCACTAATGGCACCTGCCAGCAGGCAGGAGCTGTGTGCCTGTGATAAACTGGAGGGACTGGGCAAACCTGGGTCTGTCAGTGCTTGCCCACAGAAACCATGTTGCTCGCCCACACCTCCCTTTGCTTTTAGCTTGAGCTTTTAGCACCCTCTGCTCCTGAGGGGAAGGCATGCAGCATAGGGGGCTCCACTAGCAAACACCTGTAAAGTTTTTGGTGACTTGGGTCATCTTATTTTGTTATCCCCTCTGCTCAGGTGCTCAGTGTCATCCTCTGCTTTTGGCAGTCCAGCTTGAAGTCTGCTCCTGCTTGGAAGCATGCCCAGAGCATGGTCATTTTTCTTGTTTCTCTTTCCAAGAATGGAAGTGCTTGGAAGCCTGTGGATTAAGCAGGGAGAGAAAGATGGGTGTGAACTTTGAACTTTGGTGATTGTTTTCTTTTACCTTGCTGGGGCGGCAGAGGTAGATGTTTTCTTTGTGTTTCTTGCTGTTGTTATACAGACACTTAATGCAGTCTGAAATCAGCCACTGCCAGGAGGGGTAGTTTTTCCCTCCTTCCTTAGACATTCCTACCTGTAGAAGGAGCTGCTTGGTGAAGAATCTGTATGGCTAAAAATAACATTTTATTCTTTTCAGTGAGATAAATCCCCCTGTCAAGCTTACCACAAGCTGCACAGACCCTGGTACTGATAGGAAGGAGCTGTTCTTGCCTCACCGTGTAATATGTCATTCATCACAGCCTTGAGTATTTGCTAGTTTCAAGTAACTGTGCAATCTAGTTTGAGCTATTTCACTAGGAAATGAAGAGGAAACAGACATCCTCTGTTTTAGCAGGTGAGGATGCATATGTGAAAGATAATGTGGAGTCATTTAGGTATTTAAAACAGATCCAAAGCTGTGGAGGGAGCCCTACCATTTGGCCCTTTTCCTACATAATGTGTGAATTAAATGTGCTTTCTTATATATGTCTTGTCACGTGTTTTTCTAGGGCCTGGGGGCTGCATGTTCTGTTAGACCTATGCATTTCATCATAACACGATTGGTTGGTGACAGACAGATCTGTCCTGAACAGCTGGATGCATCTAATACCACCTATTTTTCATGTGTACAATTTGCCAGCAGATAACCCCTTTAAAAATACTAGGGATTGGAAAAGATCCTTTAGGTAACATGCATGCTCAGAACCACACACATGCACATGCACAAAATCAGAGGCGAGGGTTGGGTGGAGATGGGATTGGGGATGCAAAGGTTATGGAGTAAAAGCAGCAAGCAAAGGAAGATCTGTGGCTGGGAAGCTCTCAAGGTGTGTCTCTGGGGTAGATTTCCCTTCATCTCTTCCTCATCCTGCATAAATCACAGTGCTTCTAAAGCACAGGTTGTTTTTTTGTTTCTGCAGACAACCCCTGCATGATGTGAGTGAAGATGCCGTGCCAGTTCTTCTTATGTGTTGTACATTTTATGTGACTATAAAAATAAAAATTTATTCTCCTTGCTGCTTACCGTCTACATTTTTTCCTCTCATGTCTGCTCTGAGCAGTCATAAAAAGGTTACTTGTGCTGTAGCAGGGATTTAAGATCAAGGATTTTATTAGCTTGCAGGATGGCTCTTCCCGTCTGCATTCAAAGCAGATAATTTCTCTTCTGTTAGCAGCAGGATCAAACCCTGAAAACCAATGGAAGAAGCTTCCTTTGACCTAAATGGTGCAAGGCCAAGTTTTTAGGCTCCTGTTTTGTGTGTCAAAGACTATTACTGTCACAGGAAGCATAAGCAGCCATAGCTTTCCTGCATAGTAACAGAAGACTGTGCTTCTAAAAATTACTCTAGAAAGTGTTTTTGCAGAGCAGCCTCCCCAGGGTTCTCCATCTGTTTTTATATGGAGATTATTAACAAATTGTTTGGCTAATAAATTGCTCCTTACTATCGCTGAAATATGGCCATTTCTTTTCCTTCCCTCCCATGGACAGTTATGAGATTCCTGTCTACCCCTGTGCTCCCACGTGGGAGGCATCACTAGTATGGGATGCACAGCAATTGTTAATGTTTCAGCTCCACAGCAAGGCTTTTAAAGGGTGAAGATTTTGGGATGTGGCTGAAAGAACTGATGCTGTGGACAGCTGTGTAGTGCTGAGGGCTGGCCTTATTCCTAGAAGTTGTAAAGAAGAGAGAAAAATTAAGCTCTTTGTACATTACTGTGATTTTTGCAAGAGCCCATTTCTTGTTTGCAGCTACAGAGAAAATATTCCCAGGAAAAATGGGACTGAGGCTTGAACCTGTTCAACTCAGCAGCACTGCTGTGGGATGTAGGGCTGATGTTGGTATTTTGAAGTGCTGTGTTCAGAAGTTCTGGACCAGCTGGCACGGGATATTCTAGCTGCTTCACTGGGAAACAGATGAGAGAAAAATACACATGTACTGTGAGATCAGGAGGGATGTTTGTGATCTTCAATATGACTGCTCCCTAATGCAAACCACAGGACTTCCCCTCTTCTGGTCAAGTACAGGTGACCAAAATTCTGCCAAGACAGCCAGTCCAGATTTGGAAGTTTCCCATGACACTTTATCACCCAGTGATACATACCAAGGGACACCTACTCACTTTGTTAAAACACCTACCTAACATCTGCCCTGTATTTGCATCTTTCAGCTTTTTATCTTGTCGCATCCTCCTCTGCTGGGTCACAAGGATCTCCTACATGCTTTTGGTTTTGATGTAGACAGACTGACATCAGATTTTTCCTTCTTTTGCCTTAAACAGAATAATCTGGGCTCCTTCACTTCCTTATCCCAAGGGCTTTGACTCAGCCGCAGCAACATCCGCAGCTTCTTAGGGGCTTGTCCCCCATTGGCCATTCCTTCTCCTTTTGTCAGCAAGAGGAAGAACTGAGCTGCCATTCTCAGATTACCCTGCTGTGGAGGTGTTTCTAATCCTGGTGGTAACTCACAGAGGCAGTAGCTGCTATAGTGGGATGGGAACATCAGGCATAGCAAAATAACTTGGGGATCATAGGCATCTTCTGGTCATTAATCAGCATTCTGCCTGTGTGGTGAGCACAAGAAAAAAAACAAAGCCCAACTACAAATATTTGCCTATAGCTTTGTGTTATTTTTAAATGTTACTTACAAGTCATCCTCTTCTCAAGTCAGTAGGGACTGAACATGGGACTACAGCCAGGAACTTTGGGAATCTAATCAACTTCTGTGTCTCCAGACACAGCAGTTTTAGTAGATTATTCCAGAAGTGATGCTTTTGGTTTCTCCGTTTCCAGGCCTGTTTTCCTCACTTTTGAAAGCAGAATCTCACTGTTGTCTCATTAGTTTCAATCAGGTAATTTAGGGGTTTTATAGATGCAAGACATGAGGTTTTACAGCTGATTTTCAGAGAAAAATGTTAGAGCCTATTGTACTTCCTGAATGAATTTACTACAAAGAGCCAGTTTATTCCATAGCATAAATTCTTTCCATTTACCCCTAAAGGCATTTAAAAAACAAAACAAAACAAAACAAAACAAAACAAAACAAAACAACAAATGAAAGCTTATATGAATTTCTGTTTTCCGGTATGTCTGCTAATTTAGGCATACATATTTTATGGCAGGTGTGATGGCAATCTAAACAGACTCTTTCCAGCCATGCTGCAGAGCTAAAAATATTGTCTGCGCAGTGATTTAGAAGTAGTCTGGCTTCTGGGGCATGCTGAATCTTGAGGGGTTTTTAAGTCCATTTTATGTGTCTTCTGATCACCAGGGAAGATTTATTTTCTTTAATGCACAAAAATAATCTGCATTGTTGAATTCTTCAAGGCTCCATAGAGCCAAATGGGCACAGTCTTAGGTGCTAAAGTGATACAATTACAAGTTTTGTGTGGGTGTGGTGTGTGTAAGTGTCAGCGTAGGAGGCATAAACAGTTGATCTAAAGTTCTGCACAAAATTTCAAAACAGACCAGCAAAATCTTAAATCTGTGGGAAGATCAGGACCATATAGTCGCATTTAAAAATGCTCAATTTTTTTCTGTCATCCATTCAAGTAAAACTATTTCCCCAGCATTATGTAGATTATAAACTATGATACCTGTGTTTCTTTGTTTACTATTAAAGGAAAGACTCAGTTATTAGGTAGAAGCTTAATTATTGGTCAGATGCATTGTTTTAAATGCAAATGTTCGTGTAAATGTTCAACAGACCTTTTCAGAGCTGTTAAAATGTTACTCATTGTATTCAGATTTGTACCTAAATGCTTCATGAATACTTGGCACAGTCAGTTTCCTTAAATGTTATGAAATCCGAGAACGATTAATCCTTTTTCCATATTCAAGGAGCAGGATTTGCCTGCCTCGATGCATGTTTAATTATGTGTTTCTTTACTTAGGCAGCTTTCCTATGGATGACAGTTTCATTTGATATCACTGTTAACTTTGCTTGAATCAGGAGCAAAAATTATTTTTGTTAAAAAGATTTGTGAAGACTCATGTTGTTTCCTCTGTGCAATCGGAAGAATTTGCTGTGGTTCCCAATTCCCCCTCCAGCAAAGTTATCTTAATAATAATAATTTTGCTTTAAATCCACTGTATATTCTGTATTTTTAAAGTATGGTAACACTACATATTGCTAAAGTTTGAAAGAACACTTATTTTGACACAATTTGATTAATTTTTGTAATATCCTTGCAAAGGGAAGTAAATCATTAGATGCTCAAAATGAGAAAGGCTGGCACCAATACAGCAGTTGTAATGCTGGACAAGCACAGTGTTCCTGTTGCAGTTGTCTGTAGGCCA
>VYZR01123734.1:0-13047 GCA_013400675.1 Oxylabes madagascariensis
GCAGAGGGCAATGGAAGCACAAGGGTTCATCTGCCAGCACAAGGGTTCATCTGCCAGCTGTGTAGTCAGGGCTGTACGGAGAAGGGCTGATGTGCAGCTCCCAAGGCCCCTTTAATCTATCCTTTCTCAAGGCTTGCAGCACTTTGTTATGGATCTGTAGCTTACAGGTTCACAGAATCACGGAATGGTTAAGGCCCTGGTGTGCCCTCTCACATGTGGGTTTCTCTTTACCTTCATCTGGACAGCTGACTAATTTACTCCAAGCCATGTGTAATGTTTGTGCACACAGTCTGAGAATGCTGCTCCTCACAACCCTACACATGGGGCACATTTCCAAAATTCCTTTCCCAGATCCCTTTTACCTTTTGCCCCAGATTTCTGACCTCCTGGTTTAGGTTTCTCTTTGGCCACACTGTGCCTGCCTCCAGGGTGCCTAAAAGGCTTATGGTGGCCAAGTGCTGCAAAGAGCGGAACTGGGTGTCTTCAGAACAGCAGCCCAGAGCTTGGAGCTGATCTCACATGGCAGTTGTTGGGTTGGCTGTCCTTGCTCCTACTCCCCCATCCTGACCTCCCTGGCTGCCAAGCTCCATGTCCACTGGGACAATGCTGGTGCTTGCAGGTATTTTCCTACATGTCTTCACTCCTCCTCTAGCTCAGCAGATGCAGTTCTGTCAGTTCACATTCATAAACACTGTGATTTTTTTGATGCACAGATCGGCACATTCATGCATTTACTACAGGCAGTAAACCTCAGGCCTGGCGTGTATTTGCAGATGCATTTATGTAATTAAACATTTAGGAGTAATTACTCTAATTGCCTAGCTTGACTTGTTAAGCCTCCCATTCTGAAGATGAAATTCATTTACCTAAAGAGGCTTCATTTTCACAGTCCCCTTCATTCAGATCTGTCCCTGATACAGCTGAGGGCTTTGCCATGCCCCCTTTCCCTTACGTGAGAGGTGGGCAGTGACTAAGGGCCGCTTGATCCTCACAGCTGCATGCACGTGTTACACAGGGGCTGCAGTCAGGCTGTTCTGCTGTGTGTGCTGGCACAGTCCCACAATTTCCAGTAGTTATCTAAGCCAGCTGTAGCCTGGCACGGTCACCCTCCTCTCTCTCCCTCCACTCAACAACCAGCACAGGCTGCAGAGCCCTGTGAGGCTGTGCAAGGAGTGTGTCTGCATCCCTGTAGGAGCTCATCCCTCGTGTCTGCACAACTCCCTGGTCTGTGCACAGATGAATCTGCAAAGGAGAGAACACTCTGCTTTGAGCACAAAGACCTTGGTGTTATAAACCCCAAACCTCAGCATGTGGGCTGTGACTTCACGTTTTGACTATTTAGATAAGAGCATGCTGCCTGTTCTATTACTCTTTCCACAGGCTCAGGTTTAATCAAAAGTGTGCCAAAGGGAGATATGCCTTCATTCTTGCAATAACTCTGTGCTGCTTGCACTGAGCTGAAGGGTCCTGAAGGAATGGAGCTGTTGTAATCATGCCCCAGCACTCTCAGCCTTTCTGAAGAGCCAGACTTTCACATGTGGATCAGGCAGTGCCCTGATCAGCCCTACCCAGCAGCCTTTTGCTAGAGGGTCAATTTTTGTTTCCCCACATTGGATGCCTTTCTCAACTCTTTGTAGCACATGTAGAAATTATTCTCAGAAAAATCACCAATGGATCCAGAGCAGAGATATGCATAACCAGTCTTTAGCTCTGCAAATGCACTGACTTGTCATGCCTCAAAGCTAGGGCACAATGAAAATGAAAATAGAAAGTACAGATGGGTGTTGCCTTTATAGCCTTTCTTCTCTTTCTGGGCTCTGGGCGGCTGGGCTTCTAGCAACTCCTACATTGTTTGGACAGGTGGAAAGAAAAATGAGGCAAACTCATTCATCCTCTTAATTCTCTGGAATAGCTCTTAATGAGATGTTATTGTCTACACAGCACACATGAAACAGGCAATGATCCAACACAAGGTTTCCTGGTGCTGTCCTTTGGAAAATTTATCTAATTTGCATGTGGGTTTCATGCACCCACAATACACATTCCAGACTTCCATGAATAATAACAAATACCCTTTATAACGTGCCAGGGCACGGTGTCCCAGCATGAGAACAAACCTTTCCTTGGAATCCAGAGGTACCTGCTCCTGCCTGGCACCATGTCCCTGCACCACTAGGTGGCTTTTCCACCCCATAGTTTGTACCTCTTTCTCCAAAGTTCACTGCAAGTATGGGAAATCTGCTCCTAAGTGCAACCATCAAACCCCGGTGGAAAAGAGAGAACAAAGCTAAAGCATCGTTCAGCAGATGAGCTCTCAAATTCCCATCGTTTCACAGCAAATCTTTACCAATCCCTTATATGTTGAATGGAATGTATTTTATTTGAAGTACAAAGGAGCTGAGTTGAGCAGAGACAGACTGAAAAGATGTTAGAAATTTGGCAGATGAACTCAAGATTTGCATTTTCCATTCATTTCAGACTGTCCTTCCTTTCATATATATAACTCCTGTTTTCTGTTACAAAAATGGTCATATATTCACTGGAGAGAGACCATGGAGCTGTCTCCTGACAAGTGCCTTTCAGTGGTGTGAAAAATTGCATCAACAGCTCTTTCCAGTAAAACACATGAAATTCACATATAAATTTTAGGGAGGGGGGCTAATCCTGCAACTAATTTACCACACAGGAGGTAAGATCTGAAAGAGGAAAGTCAGCTATTGATGAAAAGGCTGGAGAAGGCTCCTGCTTTAGAAAACAGAGAGTCCCATTTGGAATACCTGTGTAAAGCTGGCTCCTATCTCCAGATGTTCAACAAAGATGGACACAGCTGGGCAAGAGGTTGAGAAAAACACACCTGGAGCTGCTCTGCACTGGAGCAGCACTGTGTGCTCTTGCTTGCCATGTCCTGATTTGTGCTGCTTGGATCCAAGTCTGTGCACTGATTGTAGCAGCCAGCTTTTTCCACCAGCTGGTTTTCAGTACACAGCTTTCCCAGAGGCCCTGGATTTCTGAGGGGAGAGGAAGATCATAGTCAAATTCATTGGAGAAAACTGATGCTCAGTAAAAGCTGCACCAGGGGAGGTTTGAGTTGGACGTCAGGAGGAATTTCTTCACAGGAAGATTTGTTAGGCACTGGAATGGGCTGCCCGAGGAAATGGTGGAGTTACCATCTCTGGAGGTGTTCTAGAAACAACTGGACGTGGCACTTGGAGCCATGGTTTAGTTGACAAAGTGGTGTTTGGCCAAAGGTTGGGCTCAATGACCTTAGAGGTCTTTTGTACCCAAAATGACTCTGTGATTCTGCAGTAATATAACTGAATAAATAAAGCAATTAGGAATATGTGATACTTTTTTCCATTATACAAGCACCTTTCAAGCCACCTTTATACAGCATAAGTGTCCATGATATAATCCAGCTAAAAGCTGTGTTATCACAGTAGCCTGGTGCTGGTTCAAAGTCAATATACTCTGCTCCCAGGGGCTTTTTTGCTGGAGCTTGGCACCACATGGATGCAGGAACACAACTTTTGGTGGGCACAGTGCATGGGCAAGAGCCATCTGTCTTATCTCAGTGTAGGTGCATGTCTAAGCTGATCTTTAGGTTACAATTATCCTCATCAAAATTAAGTTTTGATTTTTCACGCTCAGATGCATTGTAATCTGTGCTTTTGCTTTGGCCTGGCACAGTCTGAACCTGTGAGTGCTGGCAGTGCTTCCTGGCCAGCGAGTGCCTCAATTTGTGGCTTCACTTGCTGAGAGGCACTGGCTGAGTGGTAAACCTCTGAACAACCTCTGATCTCTTGGCTGTCCCTCAAGCTGTATTATCTCTGCACACATGCACTTCCCTTAATCTCCAGATCATCTTCTCCCAACAGAGTAATTAAAAAACAGTTCCATGTCTTTTCCTTAGCTTCTTCCAGCTAAGCATTTTGCAGCCTCCCATTCTTGTGCCAGCACTCCGTATAGTTTGTCCTGTGACTTTACTTTTTCTAATCTCACTATTCCTCTGTCAGCTCTGCTCTTATACAGAACGTTTTTCAGGTGAAACGCTCTCTTTCCTCCTCTTCACCTCATGGAGATTGTTCATGTGGCTGAAGAGTCCTTGTGGAAGCGAGCTCGGATCCCAGCTCTGCGTTGTTTTCAAACTCTCCCCTCCATGAAGGTCTGTCATCTCTTCTGACCTCNACTGTAGTTAGACCACACAGAGAAGAATGTGAAAATGGCTTTTTCAAAGTATCAATTTTATTTTTTCAAGGACTGTATGGGCAGTTTACACCTTAAATTTCAATTGGTTGTGGTAAGGAAACATCAGTGGATTCAATGTAATAATATTTTTCTGCATGAGTGCCAAAGATCCTGCATCTGAAATGATACATGGAAATTATTATCAAAAGCAGGTTTTCATTGCATTTCATTGCAACTTTTAGGCACTTTTCACCAGTTGATTTACAAAGGAAATCAGTGTCCTTATTTCACTGTTACTGGTACAGAAGCACAGGGAGGAAAAAGGGCTTGATAAGGTTTATTCTTCCTAACAACATGACTGCTTATAGAGGGGTTAAAGACTTCTGGCTCCTCTTGACTTTATTTGGAGTTAAGAAAGCCTTGGGGGCCTATTAAAAAACTATCAACATTCACCTAAATAATTTCTTTACATTTCAATCTACTTATTATCTTTACAGGGAGTATTTCAACACTAAGAAAGAAGCTCCATCTTAATTCTATTAGCAGTAGGCCCACATGCTTCTCAAAACTAATTCCAAACATTTTATGACCTTGTTAAGATTCAAACATGTTCAACTTCCAGCCCTGATTGCCTTCCCTGTGACTTCAAAGGAATGTGTGAGCACGATGCATAACGATAATCCCTTGCAGACTCACAGCATTGGTCAGTATCTTCGCTGGAAATTAAACATTTCACGGTGGGGTATTACAAAGAGGTATTATTTTGTAATGGCACACTTGGGAGTATAGTGTGACTGCCTTTAATTTGGAGATCACTTCATGCTGCAAACCTACACAGACTGCCTTGTAAGAAATACCTTTTAAAGTAAAAGGTGGCATTTTCTAAGGTCTTTGTTTAAGTGCCACCCAGGTTCTTGCATGCAGGGCTCCTCCACCTCTGTGTGAAAAGAGCAGTTATATCAGTAACTGTATGTGGCAAAAAAAGCTGCTGAAACCAGAAGGCTACAAATGACTGCTTACACAAACCTTTTAAACTTCAGGTTTTAAACCACTGAAGCCAAAATATATAACTCAAGCCAGACTTGCTGAAGGCATGGCTCAGGTTCAGTGAGACAGATCATAAAAGTTAGACAGGCTTACACAGAATCTGATCTGAGTTTCAAATTTGTAATTTATGCTGGCTTGAGGTTTTCTTGCAAGTATTTTGCATGCCCTAACAAATACAACTGCATTTTAGTTTTTACAGTGTCAGGGGTGTTTGAGCACCAACACACCCTTCAACCCTGCTCCAGGGGGTTTGGTCCTTGTTCAGGGCCAGCGCTGTAACCTGGGACAAGATTGCAGGGAAAAGAGCTGTGAGAAATCTCCTCCAGGCTGGGATTTGCCTGGCCTTGTGCCTGATCCTGCCCTGACCTCCTTGACTTGCCTTCCTGGCTTGAGCATCACCCTTCCTCCCTGCTGTGGGAGGAAGCCATTTTTGGGCTGCAGCTGATTCCAGCTGGTGTCACCAGGGCTGCTCTGCTCACCTTGCTGGGGCGCTGCAAGGCTGTGCCCCAACAGACACTGAGCTCGTGATAAATGAGCCTGACATGTGGCTTTTCCAAGCACTTGTTTCAAAAATGAAACCAGCTGGTTAAATTACAGAAGAAAAAAGTCTTAATCATGTCTTCATTAAAAGTCTTGCAGGCAGTTGTCTTATAGTTAAACAATAGTGTCTGACACTTGAGTGAAGTCCTGTTTGCCAGGATTTCACTGGACGTGGTATGCAGTAGCAGCACGATGATGATGGTGAATAATCTCTTGCAACATTTAGATGTGATTTCCTTCTGGACACGGAAGTCCTGGTCCCATTTTAGTGAGGGTTTTCTAGGAGGGTGGTGATTTTGTTAGGCAAAGGAGGTGTTCTTCTGACACCTGAAATATGTCTGTTAGTCATCCCTACACCATGCTTGCCTTGTTCCCCACATTACTCCTTGGATATGTTGCTGTTGGCATGAATGCCAGATCTTGCAGACTCAGAGGCTGGAAATTTCTCTAGGACAGCAGGGTAAACTCTATTTACGCACTGGATAATATGCAGAAGCCTGTGATTGTATCTAGGAAGTTTTAACTTTACTTATGCTTTGTTTATGATTTGGTTTTGTAAATGATATTGGGTAATTATTGTCTACTCATCCAAGGACATATGATATGTTCTCCAGCAACTGTGTCACCCTGTGTCTCCAGTTTCTTAATGAAGTCCAAGTTCATAAGGAAAAATGAGGAAGAGCCCTATGTAGGACTTACAAGCCATATTCAAGAAAGAAATGATTCTACTAAGGAAGTGATTCTTTCTGGTGTTTTTTTTTTCCATAACAAATCCAGTTATGCTCATGTTATTGGCATTGTCAGGAGGGCTCTGCCAGTGCTTTCCTGCAGCTGGCACTTAAAGGGTGGAAAAAAAAAGAAATACAGTAACATAACCCTGGTAATACCGTATGACCAGAAGTGTGAGCACTCCAGTGGTACTGGTAGGATTAAAGAGCAGGACAGAAGTGGTTGTACAGCTCTGCCAGACACCCTTTGTACACAAAGCCAAGAGACTTTTAAGAGTTCTCCTGACTGCACGTGTGGGTGAAGTATCAACCAAACCAATGCAGGGGAGAAGGCAGACAGAGCTAATGAGAACAAGGCATAATAAAAAAGGTGTATGGGCACACATACACATCATACAGAGGGAGACAGCACAGCAGGCTTAAGGAAAATCAGATTCCAGAAAATGAGCACTTCCAGCATAGAAGAAATAGGATAAAACCATCTGATTAGCCAGAGAACTTGCAAATTTTAAGACAAGGTGCATGTGACAACTCCAGCACCTTCATAATAGTGTTTTATCTTTCTTTTTTGTCTAGCTAAGCTGGTTTGAAAGGCTCCTTCATCAGCAGCATGTCATTTCTAGCACAATAAAGGTGCAAAACTACACAATCCTTAGAATGCTTAGGTCCTTCACTGATGAACCTACATTGCAAGTTCCTCCAGTCATGTTATAAACATCTTTTTTTTTTTTTAATACAGTGATCAAAAAGTTACGCAGTCTCCTACTGCCTCCAGAATTAACAACTTCTTTTTAAGAATGCTTCTCCTACTATACATCATCTTTTATTGGTGTCCTTTCAGGAGCCACAGCAGATCACGAGGGTGGTATCAGAAGACACACAGGCAAACAAGCACAGAGCTGCTGCATCCTCAGGTTACGCTTCAAGCGTGGTTGCTCCACAGCTCTGTGAATCAGCAGTCTTGTGTTCTTGGCCAATTTCTACCATTTACATATCCTGACTCCAAACCTACAGCTGCATGACTTGTTTGCATGACTACTTTCACTGAACTAGGGCAGGACTTTGGGGGCCTCCAGTTGCAACTCCCAGTACCTGTGGGAGGTAACATCTGATCAAGAGCCTCTGCTCCCCCCTCAGCCAAAGCAGTGGAGCTCCATCAAATGTGGATCTCCACCATCCCAATCACAGAGCTACTTGCAATGCTAGATCTCTTTCCATGCCTCTGACAGAGGTCTTAAAATCAGGAGGAAGGATGGAAGGCACAATGCCCTGGATTATGCCATGACTGAGTGGCTACAGCAGCCTTCTGAGTCATGAGTGGGTTGCATCCCATCAGGCCAAGACTGAATTGAGATTTCCCACTCCCTAGCTGACTACATTTATTAAAATATTATTAAGGAAGCTCTGCTGCTTCTCTTCCCTAACCTTTTTCACAGTAGCCTGTGGTTTCTCTCTGAATGGCACTGTCTCAGTGCTATGAGGCTCTGAGTGAGCACGGCAGAGTGGGCTTCTCCAGGGATTACAGTGGGATTTTTTATTTCTGTCATGCCTTTGCTGTATTCCTGAATCAGGCTGAGGGTCTGCCCCTACTGATCACTGACACTGTGCAGGCATGGGCAGCCCAGTTTAGTCACCTAGGGAGCTGCCAGGACAGTTGGTGGCAGGAATTTTTACATATCTCTAGGCTCAAACAGCTGCCACAGCAGAAAATAGTCTCCCTGATAGGTATCTAGAAGATGGGTAGTTTTCTTGAACTTGGCCAGATGAATCCACCTGAGTCCCATTTCTGGTCCCCAAAGTAAACATTGTAGAACCTATCCATCATGACAGTGCATTTATTTAATGACTTGCATGTTTGAGGGCAAGTCACATGTATGTATCACTTAAAATACCCTATGTATTTTAAGTCACCACCCCAAAGATCTAATTACTTACTTCATGATGATATTTTAAGGATTAATTTACATTTGAGGAAATGGCTCAGGGTCCCCAGGGAAGTGGTCACAGCACCAAACCTGCTGGAGTTCAAGAAGTGTTTGGACAACGCTCTAGGGTACATTGTGTGGGTGTCCTGTGCAGGGCCAGGAGCTGGACTTTGATGATCCTTGTGGGTCCCTTCCAACTCAGGATATTCTGTGATTCTGTGAAATATCACAGACACACACGTAATTCTGAGCACTTTCTGTGTAATTAAAAAGAGCAGCAAGTATTACCCTGAGAGCAAGAGCTGGCAGAACCACTGGCTCCATCCCAAATACTTGTCATACAGGTTCTGAATCGCCCTGGGATGCACGGGTTGCATTACCTGAAAAAGGGTGCAGCAGTAAGGCAGGCAAGTTGTTCTGAGTATCACCATGTGTGCTGGGCACACCTGGCCTTCCCTGAGAACCTCCCCAGGACTGGGAGTATGTAACACTCTGAGGATGCAAGACTGATGGAGGTGGATTGCTGGCATTTCCAGCAGATTGAAAAAAAAAAGGCTTTTGGCCATGTAATGGATGTTCTCAATTCACCTGCAACAAACAGGACCACAATGAGAGTGAATTCATATTGGCTATCACATTGTTAAAAGAGCTTAGAATGTTCTTCCCTGGCCAGAGCTCTGATCACTTGGCATTTTTATCAAAAGTGGTCATCCTATCCTCTAAAAAAGTGCAGCTACCCAATTATTTATAAAAGTAATCGTAACTGGCTACCATCTGTAGATCCTGTAATGCATTGAATTCAAGGTATCTCCCTTTTAGTCCTGCTTGAGGTGTGGGATGGCGTTTCAGAGCCATCCCCACGCTTGGTTTGTTATCAGCCAGCTCCAAACAGCTCTCTCATCTGCCTGTAGATCTCCTGGTCTGTCTTTCTGTCAAAGTATCTGCATTTTCCAGTGAATGATTCCATGAATGATGAACGCATTTTCAAAACTGTGGCTTCTTTTCCCCCTCTGAATAGAAAATGAATAAATGTTGTCAGAAAAGACCCTAGGGAAGCTTTCACTCCTCCTACTCAAGGGATGAGTAACTTGACACACCCTTGAACATGAATCTGCTCCATTTCATAATCTTGGCAATTCACAATCTTCCAAGAAAAAATGTCCAGAACTGACTAAAACACATGTCTGTGGATGCAAAGGCAAATTCCCCTCAGCTGTACATCTTATACTTTGCATCCTGATTCTCTCAGCGTATCAAATCCCTCTTCCCTAGGGATTTATTTGGCACAGCTATGCCTTGCCTAGTTACCTACACATGAACTTTTGAGCCTCATGGGAAGATTTGAACACGCTCCTCCCTTTCATGTCATAGGATGCCACGTGGTGAACTTTCTGCTCCTGCTCTTCAGGCTGATTCCCATGAATTCCTTCCCATTCTTGTGGTGTGGCGTGCATCCCTTTGATGAGTCCAAGGAATCAGAAAGGCTCTAGTTTCTTGAAAAGGAGCTTTTTTTTGGTTTTTTTGCACAAAGCTATAATTCCAAGGATGTGATCACCTTCCTAGGTGCCCTCTGTGATGCCCCAAGAAGAGGGTTGTTTTCATCCTTGGCTTGAGGATAAGTCCTTTGAACTGCCCCATTCAGTGAGCGGTTTCTGCTCCTGGGGAACCAGGAGAGAGATCCCTGCTGCTCTCAGCGTGCTCCAACAAGAATCTTCCTGCTCCCAGGAGTTCTCAGCAGCTGTTTGCCCCTGCAGCACAGTTGGCTTTCAGACACGGATGTATCTGCCACTCCTCCACACAAAATGCAGCCCAATGTGCAGTAATTGATGCGAGTCAACCTGAAAGAACTCACTCCTTTCTTAAAGGACAGGTATCTTTAAGGGATCTGCAGAAATTCCAGGGATAAAAAGGCTGAAAGTACAGTATAACCACCAGATGATGTGTGGAATTAGAGGGAGCCCTCTAATTCTGGGCTCCAGGTTGATGAAGGGCTGTGCACAAGTTTTGGTTGCTTGGGGTTTTTTAATTCTACCCCTCCTCTGCTGTCTTGCTAGTAATAAAACATAGCTATAAAATAAGGCAGTGATGGCACCCAAACATGTGCAGGCACAAGTTAGCAACTTGCCCCTTCCACAGAAAAATGTTGTGGATAATAAGGGAAAGCATGGGAATGAAAGCGCAGTCAGTTATTCCAAGTGAAAACAAGTAATTCTACATTTTAATCCCTGGTAGCCAGAGTGAAGAAACACTTCCAGAAATGAGAGTTTCACACCCACAACTTGGTGTTATTGGCTCAAACTTTAGAAAAAGCAGGAACTTAAACCTCCTCCTCTTTTTCTATTTTTTTTAAAATTTATTTTGTGTTTCTGAAAAGGAACAAATGTACTCTGCCCACCTACAAAGCAACCAATGTCTCCCCTGCCTCCCTAGATTTAATTATTTTCAATTCTAAATCCTGGGATGAGGAAGCAAGAAGACCAAGGGTTTATTGTTGCTTTAGGATTTCTTAGTCTCTTTGAGAAACCACAGGGGGAAAAAAACAAAACAATCTTCATTTTCTCACCACACAGTCAGAACATCACTGAATTAAAAATTTAAAATTACAGGAAGATGGGAAAATGGAAGAAATGGAAGTGTAATGAAACTGTTACCAAATCAGTATCTTTTTCCCAGTAGTAAAATTAAGGGGGTGGTAATCCCATGTTCCACTCCCTCACAGAGTTGTTCTGATGCATTGCCAATTAAGAACTGTAAGGAACTGAGATAAGTGTATTTTAAGATAATGTTGAAAACGGAATAATCTCATTTTTAACACAACAGGAACACTCTTTAAATAATGACACCTTATCTGAACTGTGTTTGAGATGGCAGGGTTAAATACATGGATTTAAGTTCACAGAAGAATGAAAGGACTATGGCTGCATTCCTAGAACAACTTTAGAGAGGAGACTCCATCACTGCAGTCCCTTTTATTACTTATTTTCAACTTCTTTTTTCTTGTTTGCTGCAACAAATCACAGCATTGCACACCTGGCATCTGCATACAACCACACTGTCACTAAAATTCTGTGCCTTTCCCACATTATGTGCCAATATAGACATGCAGAGGAAAAAAAAGAAAAACCAACCCAAGCAGCTGGGCAGACTCTGGAATGATGGGCACACTTGGCTCTCATCTAAATGAGGCAGCAGTATAATGAGAAATACATCTTGTGACGTGAGGACATGTGCTGCTGTGCCACCCTGGGCTAAAATAGCAACATACCACAGCCAGCTGATTCTCTTCCCTGCAAAATCCAAGCTTGTAACACCAAAGCAAAACTCCCACCATTCAAACAAAGCCTGTGCTTTCTGCTTCCGGTGCTCATGGTCCTATTGCTAAGGTAATGTTATTTGGGCCTTCATCTTTCAATTTATCCACTCTGCCAAGGGATCAGATTTCTGAGGTATCCAGTGACCTGTCCCTATCGTACCCAAATGCCAGAGCACAGCGTGCACACAATTTAACAGATTAACAAAGTAAATAATACAGGCAAAGTGTTATAAAACACCACCGCCACCACCAAAAAAGGTTCTCTTGCATACAGAACTTAGAACATTATCCTGCAGAAATAAATGCATAACCAGGTTAAATTGAAATCAGGAGATTGCAGCAAGTCATTGAATTAATTTTTTATTGCAATGGTAGAATTTTAGCATAGCAATTAGAACACCACCAAAAATCAAACCAAACCAAAACAACCCCCGCCCCCAAAACCAAAAGAACCAAACCTTATTCTTTCCAAACTACTGAGGATTTTGGGGGTTTTTTGCACATGGAGAATGACACAGTTGTTACATTTTATCTAAGAGAATTGCTACATTGGCTCATTACATACATTTTTACTAAAGACAGCTAAATTCCCTAAAGTTCTATTGAAAAAGCTATCACTGAGATTCATGAGCAGTAACTTTTACAGAGATAAGCAATATTTTAATACCTTAAATTGCTTACTAGGAAAAGTACTGCGCAGGACTCACCAACAACCAAGTACAGCCTAAGTGAGCTGAAAACTCTTCAGTCTGTTCTTTCTCCCACTGCTGTAATGGTACATTAGCACTTGTCCAGCTCCCTCACTGAGCTATTGCAATAGCTCATACTCAAGAACAAATTAAAACACTCCCAGGCATTTTTTTTCCTTAGAGCAATAAGCATTAATTAGAAATAGAATCCATTTTCCCTTATTCTCTCAAGTATTTTTCAAGACTTATAATAAACCTTATAATAAATACATTCTTGCCTTCTCATATCTGGGCACTCAACTCGCCAATTTCTTTAAAAATTAATAATAAACCTGATATGGTTAGCACATTTTATTCATTGACATTCAAAAATCATCTAAAATGAAGCTTTGCTCTGACTCTAGGCACTTTAACATCATTAATAATATAACACAACCCTAGCAGCATTACAGTAATTATTTCAACGGGAAGGCAGTCCTTCAGATGTCTGTGGATATTCCCTTCCATTCTTCCTCATGCTGAGAAATAATCTTAATTCTCTTGACAAAATGCTATCCTACATGCCTTTGGCACAAAAAGGTTACTGGATTCAAGCTATTTCTGGTGATGACAGGAAAAAA